>CATIWK010125668.1:0-11433 GCA_949634005.1 Mallotus japonicus
ATTGAATAACTTTCACTATTAACATATTACCTATCCATCTTAGTATTTACTCAATTAATATAAAGTACAACAATTCCCAGTGTTCGACACCCTACTTGCTCTATCTAAGTCCTAGAGACTAGGGTAAACAATTCTACCCACTTCAAGATATTCGTTTTACAAAGGAGACTTTGCCGAATTTTCGGTAGATTTCTCGTAAAATGTGACATCGGTATGTGTTATACATTGAGTTTAATTGGTATTGTATCTTAGATTGAGTCTCTTCTTTAGCAATCTAGAATGTATAAGGTTAGGATTTTAATTCCATTTATCTTTTATTATTTTTCCTATAGCCTCAAAAGTCATAGTTGGGTTATTTCTAAGCTCATATCATAAACTTCATGATTTTAATAATTTCTTAGAATTTTTGAGAGTTGTTATGAATTTATTTGATAAGTATACATATACATATATTTTAAATAAATATTATTTATTATAGATAATACTGGAGTGGGAATCTTGGAGGCCAGGCGGACGAGGATACGTCAGCCGGCTCGCTCCACTTGTAAGTTGATATTTTGAAATGTTTGTTGGATTTATATATTTAATGAAATATGAGAACTTGAGGTTTAATATGTTTTGATTTCTAATTAGAGTATATATATTATTCATATGGTTAGTGTTAATATTATGGTAAATGATATGTAATGATACTGTTGATGTTATTTTACTTTTATTTTTATTTAAATTTCAAGTATATCATTTATTTTAAATTTAGTGCATATTCATCTCATAAAGAAGTTTTGGAAAATACTGGTAGAACGGGCTATTTGATGGGTGTCATCAAGACCGTGTGCACACTGGTAGTGATTATTGAGTTGGGCCCTAGATTTAGAATTATGTGAAAACCTCGAGCTGATGCATAGCTCTTGGGCATGTGATGTGAAAAAGGTTGGGTGGATGCATAGCTCTCGGGCGTGTGTTAGTGAAAAGCTCGGTTGATGCATAGCTCTCGGGCATATTTTGTTGATTATTTACTGGGACTGGTAGCTCAGTTGATGCCTAGCTCTCGAGAACCGCCAGTAAATTTTGGTTAAGTGACTGACTGTGGCTGGTATCTCAGTGGATGCTTAGCTCTCGGGAACCGGCAGTCATATGGATTAAGAGAGCCAAATGGCTATTAGAATTGTGGTATAGGGTTCTACCAAAGTTTTCCATTTAAAGAGACTTTGAATAAAGGACATTTTATTTCAAAGATGCTTACAAGATTTTATGAAGTTCTTTTTAATTTATAAATGTAGTTTTTAGTAAACAAATGATTTTAAATATAAATTGTAAATATTATATTTTCATAAATAAAAAAATTATTTTAATAAACTCGGTTTTCAAACAGCATGCTTTTCTTTATATTAACTTACTCAATGAGGTCTAACTCCCCTCAACTATTTGTTCCAAGATTTTGGGAGTCTGCAGTTAGTTCTTTTTGTTTGTGTCGGACTTGTTCTTCCCCGGCTACTTTATGTATGTCACATTACTGTTTATTGTTTTATATTTGTATTATAGACACCGCAGTAGTAGTTGAACAATTGATAAATGTATTTTTGATTTGTTTAGTTTAAATTGGGTGTATGTATTAATACGTTGATATATGTGCTGAGCATATATTTTGTGTTGGTGATTGATACTTGTGATGGATTATAAGAGTTGTTGTGATGTAGTATTGATAAGGGAATACGCTGAAAGTGTATTTCTTATATTTTAATCGTTTTAAATTTTTTTTTACTGTGAAAATTTTCTTAAGGCTTACTACGGGTTTCAGAAGCTTCTCGCTTTACCATTCCCTAGTGCTAGTCACCTGCCCTTTAGGTTCGGGTCATGACAACATCAGCTTTATGTTAAGTTCTCTAAGTGTGATTTTTAGCTTGAAAGTGTAGCATTCCTTAGGCATGTAGTGTCTAAGGATGGTATTCAAGTAGATCCACAAAAGATTAAGGCAATGTCTGAATGGCCAAGTCCGACATCAGTTACGGAGATTCGGAGTTTCTTAGGTTTGGCAAGGTATTATAGGAGGTTTGTTCATGATTTCTCAAGAATTGCAGCACCTATGACCCACCTAAGTCAGAAGAATATGAAGTTTGTGTGGTCAGAAGCATGTGAAAATAGGTTTCAACTACTAAAGGAGAAGTTGACTACAGCACCAGTGTTAACATTGCCTAATGGAGTAGACAAGTTCACTGTGTATTGTTATGCTTCCAGAGTTGGCCTAGGTTGTGTATTGATGCAGGATGGTAGGGTAGTAGCTTATGCTTCCAGGCAATTGAAGAAGCACAAGCAGAACTATCCTACTCACGACCTAGAGATGGCCACTGTTATCTTTTCTCTCAAGATTTGGAGACATTATCTGTATGGAGTGACATGTGAGATTTTCACTGACCATAAGAGTTTGAAGTATATTTTTCAACAGAGAGATCTGAATTTGAGACAAAGAAGATGGTTAGAACTTCTGAAAGATTATGACTGTGACATTTTGTACCACCCAGGCAAGGCTAATGTAGTAGCAGATGCTTTAAGCAGGAAGTCTTCAGGTAGTCGTGCTCACATTAGTGTGGATAGGAGACCTTTGATCCAAGAGATGCACAAGTTAGTAGACCAAGGATTGAGGATGAAAATAACCAAGTCAGGGGGATTGATAGCCCAGTTTAGAGTGAGATCGATATTAAGGGATAGGATCAAGGCAGCTCAAAGCCGAGATCCTAATTTGTTAGAGCTTATGGAGAGAGTTCGTGGAGGAAAATTTACTGATTTTAATCTTGATGATGAAAGTGTTTTGTGGATTGGTGGAGGGTTGTGTGTTCCTAATGTGGACAATTTGAAAGAAGAGATCTTAGAAGAAGCTCATTATACAGCTTATAGTGTACATTATGGTTCTACCAAGATGTACCATAACATAAAAGATATTTATTGGTGGGATGGAATGAAGAAAGATGTAGCAGATTTTGTTTCCAAGTGCTTGACATGTCAGCAAGTGAAAGTAGAGCACCAAAAGCCTTCAGGAAAACTTCAACCTCTTCCGATTCCTGAGTGGAAATGGGAGAGAATCACCATGGATTTTGTAATAGGGTTATCTCGTTCAAAAGATGGATACAATCCCATTTGGGTGATAGTGGACATGTTAAGCAAATCAGCTCATTTTCTGCCAGTTAAAGCTACTTATTCAGTGGCTAAATTGGCTAGATTATATATCAAGCACATTTTGTGTCTTCATGGGGTGCCTGTTTCTATTGTTTCTGATAGAGGTTCGGTGTTTACCTCACGGTTTTGGGAGAAATTATGAGAAGCATTGGGTACTAGGCTTGATTTTAGCACTGCTTTTCACCCTTAGACGGATGGTCAATCTGAGAGGACGATCCAAACACATGAGGATATGTTAAGAATGTGTGTAATGGATCATGGAGGTAGTTGGGATGATCATTTGCCATTGGTAGAATTTACTTATAACAATAGCTATCACATCAGTATTGAGATGGTGCCATATAAAGCTTTGTATTAGAGGAAGTGTAGGTCCCCTCTGTGTTGGAATGAAGTTGGAGAAAGAGAACTTACTGGACCGAAAATATCAAGGATACGTCCAAGAAAGTTGCTTTGATCAGAAGGAGATTGGAAACGGCAGCTAGTAGGCAAAAAAGATATACAGACCCAACGCGAAAGGATGTGGAATTCCAAGTTGGGGATTATGTGTTCTTGAAGGTATCACCAATGAAGGGTGTTAATAGGTTTGGCAAGAAAGGAAAGTTGGCACCGAGATATATAGGACCTTTTGAGATTCTGGAGAGAGTTGGTATGGTTGCCTATCAGTTGGCTTTACCTCCAAACTTGTCTGAAGTGCATCTAGTGTTTCATGTCTCGATGCTCAAAAAATATATTTAGGATCCTTCGCATGTGTTGCAGCCCCAGAGTGTGGAAGTGAACAAAGATTTGACTTATGAGGAGGAGCCAGTTGCAATTGTTGACTATCAAGTTCATCAATTGCATTCTAAACAAATTCCTATGGTCAAGGTCTTGTGGAGGAACAACAATGTTGAAGAGCACACGTGGGAGACTAAGGTAGAGATACGAGTGGCCAATCCTTATATTTTTCCTCGATGAACTCTTGTACTCTTTTCTATTTGTTAAAATTCAAGGATGAATTTTTGTAAGGAGGGAAGATTGTAATGACCTGTATTTTTTTTTAGGATTTATTAATTTAAAGTATAGATTTTAAAGTGATAAATTTATTTTTGTGAAATTATTATTAAATGAATATTTTAATAAATCTTTATAAATTTTTAGAGAATATAAATATATATATATATATATATATATATATATATATATATATTTATGTGTATGTATATATATATATATATATATATTTATGTGTATGTATAATTGGAGGTAGAGTTTAACTTGTTGAGGGTTAGATTTTTTATTAATTTAATATTATATGTACTTTATTAAAAAAAATCTTTCTTTTTCTTTTTTCTTCTTTTTCTTCCTTTTCTTTTTTTTTCGTCTCCCTCCCCGACAGCCACCACCACCTCTGCTCAGCCACCAGCCACCACCGCCGGATGATGCCAGCAGCAACTAGACGATGGCAGCACCACCCCATTCCGGCCGGCCACCATTTCTCTTCTTCCTCCTTTGCTTTTTCCAATCAACCGACATAAAGAAGGGTGTCGTCACCTCCTCTGACGTCGCCAGCCACCGCTGCAGGTCTCGGTGGATTCGTCTCCCTCCTGGAAACATTTTTCCTCAACCAATTTAGCCGACCTACGCCGGCAGCCACCTCAATCGGAGGTAAAACGTTTTCTACAATTTTGGCCAATTTCTCTTAATTGATTTTAAATTAGGCTTGGTGGTAGTTATATGAAATGAAATTGAAGATGAGAGCTTTCCATTGATGTGTGTTTCATAATTTTCTGAGATTGTTGTATTTTCGGGTACTATTCCCGTGTTCGATGACTGTTCCGGACGTGAGTATTTTTATATTTTTATTAAATACTATAAATTGTGTAGATTAAACTTTGTAAAAAGAGTTTTATGAAATTGTGTATAGAATTTAAGATATGAATTTTTAAAAGAATTATGTTAAATGCATTTTTAGAAGAAAATACATATTTTATTGGTTATTTAGTTTTAATTAAATTTAGAGTTACTTAACATGTTTAATACTGATTTTAAATAACAAAAGTATGAAAATATTTTTTATTAAGTAAAGTGTATTTTTAATTAATTGAGAGTAATTTTGGAAATATATATATATATATATGTTGAATTTCTTTTTATTTAAAAGCATAAATAAATTCTTTTATATTTTATTAGATATATTCGAATTATTAAAATAGTTTTATTTATATTTAATGATAATTTCAATTATGAAAGTTTATAGGAAGTTTATAATTTTAATTGTTTTAAATTGTTGATTTTGGTTATATTAAATGAGAATTTTGATAGAAAGCGGTATGGCTGCAGCAGCTCGGCTGACCTTTCAAGGTCTCAGGGCCAGTCATGCTGGTAAAGAGACTGTGGCAACTCGGTTGACCTTTCAGAATCTCAGGGCCGGCCCACTACCAAATTGGGAAAAAGAAATATTATTTGGACATGTTGAGTGTAATTCTACACTTGTTCTAGAGTTGAATTTTAATAAATGTTGAATAAATAGTTAGAAATAATTAGAAAAAATTTAGGTTTAATTAAGCATTTGTTTAAGTTGGACCTTCATTCTAGTTTCATATTGATTTTGGTTTATTTAGGAGTTTTAATTGATATTAATATATGTTTTCCCTTTTTATAGGTAATTTTCGAAAGAAGCTCTAAAATAATCAAGGATTGGTGCGTCGTGGGTTCTGTCACCCCATGATGGAAGTGGTAACAGTCATCACCAGATGTGTCACGCCATGATGGAAGCCATGTCCCCTTCTGTGCAAGTTGAAGAATCTCGGGAAGGTCAGCACTACTTCTGTCACCCCATGATGGAAGTGGTGACAGTCGTCATCAGATGTGTCACGCCATGATGGAAGTGGTGACAGTCGTCACCAAATGTGTCATGCCATGATGGAAGCCCTGATGTAAAATCAATTACGTGTCACCACTTCCATCATCCCGTGACTGAAACCATGACAAGCAAAGAAAGCTTCTTTTTTGAGAATTCAAGTGCAACTAGGTTTTTCATGAGACCCAGCTTATAAAAGGGAATGCAAGAGAGTCTTGGAGGGACGAATCCCATCAAATCCCATCTAATCTCATCCAATTCCATTCCATTCACTTCTATTCATATTTTAAAGACACAAACAAGCACTTAACGAAGATTGAAGAAGGAGTTGTGCAAGAATCAAGAACAACAATAATTATTTCTTCTTCTTCATCTTTTACTCTTTTTATTATGTTTGTGTTTGTTGTCACAACCATGAGTGCTAAACTCTCTTTAGGGTTTGGATTTGCATAGCTAGTCTATTACTTGTTTGGATTCTTATTTCCTTTCAATAAATTAATTTTTAGTCAATTTTATGAGTTGTGCTTTATGTTTTGTATTCAATTAAGGGCCCAATTGTTTGAATGTTTTTGGGTAAATTAGAGACAACGAAAGTTGCATGATTATCAACTCACAGACTTGTAAAACTTAGGAACCTCGATCACGAAAGTAGACGAATCCTTCAGGGAGTAATAAATCACTAAGGAACTTAATGAACCCTAGTTAATTGACATGGCCATGAAAATAGGCTATAATTAACTTTGGTATTCTTAGATGAACTCAAAAGAGACTCTAGGTAATTTGAGTGGTTTACCCTTGACTGAGTTAATGAATTAAACTGTGAAAGATCATGTAATCTAAGTAATAGCTAGTGCAGTAAATCCAGGCTCTAGCTTTTTAATTATTGAATTTTATTAAGAATTATTTCAGATTTTAGATTTCTTTTCCTGGTTAATTGTTTTGTTATTTGAAGTGCAATTTATTCGATTTTGTTAGATTGTGGAAATAAAATTAGGGCTAGTACTTGGTACCAATCTCCTCGGGGGAACGATACTCATACTCACTCTTTACTACTTGTTGCGAACCATGCACTTGCGGAATTTGCCTAATAAGTTTTTGCCGCCGTTGCCGGGGAGATCGGTAATACCAATATTAGCGCACTTTTTATTTCTGCTAAACTAACATTTTTATTTCTGTTTTATTTAATTTTCTTACTTTTTTCTTTTCAGGTACTTGATTTTTGTTTATGCAAACAAGATCAAAATGTCTTGAACTAGAGAAAGTAAATCCAGAGATCGAAAAGACTTGCAAAAGGAACCGTAAAGAGAAAAGAGAAAGAGATAGAAGTATGGCTGGACAAGGAGCTCAAGTAAGGGCTTTAAAAGAGTATGGGGTTCCAAGTCTTACTAGAAGCCAAAACTATATTGTGAAGCCAACCACTAAAGCCAACAACTTCGAAATTAAACCCACATACATCCAGATGGTTTCATAATATTAGTTTGGTGGATTACCATCAGAAGATCCTAATGCTCATCTAGCCTCTTTCCTTGATATTTGTGACACTTTCAAGATCAATGGAGTGAGCACAGATGTTATTCGCCTTAGGTTATTCCCATTCTCATTGTGAGACAAAGCAAAATTATGGCTGGGGTCATTGGCTCCAAATTCCATCACCTCATGGGATACACTTTCTAAGGCCTTTATCACCAAGTACTATCTGCCTAGAAAGACTGCCAAATATCTCCAAGACCTTGCTGGATTTAAGCAACAGCCCGGAGAATCTCTTTATGATGCTTGGGAGAGATTTAAGGACCTACAAAGGCATTGCCCTCACCATAGCATTCCAGAGTGGCTACTCATGCAGACTTTCTACCAAAGATTATCTGAGTCCTTGCAGATTACCATTGATGCTACTGCACAAGGCTCTTTCATGAGTAAAAGACCTGATGATGCATATGCACTCTTAGAGAATATGGCATCCAATATTTATCAATGGCATGGGGAGTGAAATCAGCCTAGGAAAGCAGCAGGAGCATATGAGGTTGATAATTTGAGCATGGTAAATGATAAGTTGGATTCCCTCACAAAACAATTGCAAAAGCTCAATTTTTCAGGTTATCCATCACAGGTGCTATCCTGTGAAGTGTGTGGAGGGGGACATTCTACTATAGAGTGTCAATAGGTGACTCTTATTCCTAAAGCTGCTCAATTGAACAACTCAATGCCTTGAATAATTTTAATGGCATACCTCAAGGGAACCCATATTCCAATACCTACAATCCTAGATGGAGAAATCACCTAAATTTCTCATGTTCAAATCAAGGAGGGAACCAAGCTTCAAATTCAAATCAAGGGTACAAAGCACCACCGGGTTTCCAGTAAAAGAGCACTTATCCTCAACCTGAACCCAAGTCCAATATTGAGATGATGATGGAAAACTTCATCCAATCACAGAGCAAGATAAATCAAACGCTTTAAGAGGGTTTTAAGCAGCATAAAGAGAATTTCAAGCGGATTGATGCAAGGTTGGAATAGTTAGCCACACATAGCAAAATGCTAGAGAACCAAATAGCATCACAAGCAAGCTCTTCCAATTTTCGACAAATGGGAAAATTTCCAAGTCAAACTGAGAACCCAAGAGAGCATGTGAATGCAATAACTTTATGAAGTGGGAAGAAATTGCCTGAAGTTAAGCACAAGACTAAGGAATCAAAAGCCGAGCCAGATTAACTACCAAAAGAAGGAGAGAAACCAAGGATTAATGAGTTAGATCAAGAGCCTAAGAAGATAAAGACACCTTGTTTACCTTTCCCTCAAAGGATGGGTAATGGAGCACTTGACAAGCAATTTCAAAAAATTTTAAAGGTGTTCAAGCAGTTAGATATCACCATTCCCTTCTTGAGGCAGTTACCCAAATGCCTCAAGGACATCATATCCAATAAGAGGAAGTGGGATGATCATGAGACCATACTAATGAACGAGGAGTGCAGCGCCGTCATCAGAAATAAACTTCCTCCAAAGTTTAAGGACCCAGGAGTATCATTATACCTTGTGTAGTTGGTAAATTGTCTATTGGTAGAGCACTTTATGATTTAGGAGCTAGTGTAACCTTAATGCCTTTATCTTTATGCAAGAAATTGAATATTGGTGAGCCCAAACCTACAAATATTTCCTTATAACTAGCTGATAGATCCAAGTCTACCCTGAAGGAATTTTGGAAGATGTGCTAATCAAAGTTAGAGAATTTTATGTGCTTTGTGACATAGTGATTGTAGAGATGGAGGAAGATTCCCAAATCCCCATAATTTTGGGACAACCTTTCCTAGCTTCAGCTGGAGCTATCATCGATGACAAGAGAGGAAAAATAACACTTGAAGTTGGGGAAGAGAAAGTTGAGTTTGATGTTTATAAATGGCACAACAATCCCCAACAATGACTTCTTGTTTTCGGGTGGACGTAGTTGAGGTTTGTGCTAAAGATGTTCCTCTACAAGTTCCTAAAGAGCCACTTACAACGAGCCTCATTCGTGATACCAAGGAGGTGAAAGCAACCAAATAAGTTAAGAAGAAGAAGGGGCATCTAAAGAAAGATACTAAAGAGTGGCGAATTAAAAGTGCTATGAAGGATATGAATTTTAAAAAGTTTGCATCTTCTTTTCAAGTGCCAAATAAGCAAGCTCAAGTGGGGAAGGATTATTCTTTAATCAATCCTCCCTAATAATCCTATGGAAATTTAGTTGAGCTAATGACTTTAAACAAGTGCTTGTTGGGAGGCAACCCAACATGTTTTGCTTTATTTCTTTCGTTTAAGTTTATTTTTAGTTTAATCTTCTCTTTTATTTTTCTTAGTTTTTGTTATTTTATTTTGTAGGTCATCCAACATTTGGAGCAAGTACTTAAGGAAGAAATCACTTACTTTGGAAGTACTTTTTTCTTTTTCCAATTCTAATATTTTTGTCATTGAGGACAATGCCATAGATAAGTGTGGGGGAGGATGCCAAATGCTAGGATAATGTTTTATGTTTTATGTTTTATGTTTGTGTGTTTTATGTTTATTTATTTTATTTATTTTTGCAGGTGCATTCATTAAATCAGGATGGGATTAGATGGAATTTGATGGGATTCTTATTTCCTTTCAATAAATTAATTTTCAGTCAATTTTATGAGTTGTGCTTTGTCTTGTATTCAATTAAGGGCCCAATTATTTGCATGTTTTTGGGTAAATTAGAGATAACAAAAGTTGCATGATTTATCAGCTCACAGACTTGTAAAACTTAGGAACCTCGATCATGAAAGTAGATGAATCTTTTGGGGAGTAATAAATCGCTAAGGAACTTAATGAACCCTAGTTAATTGACGTGACCATAAAAATAGGCTGTAATTAACTTTGGTATTCTTAGAAGAACTCGAAAGAGACTCTAGGTAATTTGAGTGGTTTACCCTTAACTGAGTTAATGAATTAAACTGTGAAAGATTCTGTAATCCAAGTAACATCTAGTGAAGCAAATCCAGGCTCTAGCTTTTTAATTATTGAATTTTATTAAGAATTATTTCAGATTTTAGTTTTCTTTTCCTGATTAATTGTTTTGTTATTTGAAGTGCAATTTATTCGATTTTGTTAGATTGTGGAAATACAATTAAGGCTAGTACTTGGTATCAATCTCCTCGTGGGAACGATACTCATACTCACTCTTTAGTACTTGTTGCGAACTGTGTACTTGCGAAATTTGCCTAACAGGACACAAGGAATTTAATAATCAGTGAAGTACAGTATTTAAGGTTGCGGTAAATTTTAAGGTTCTGCTCCGATCCTCCACTTGTGTCCATCTGTGTTCAGTTGTATTTGTGTGGAAATGTATTTGAGTAATTACATGTAATGAGTGTATAAATTAAATAAATATAAATATAAATACATATTACTATGATTCTTACGTGATTGTATCCTTAGGTTGCATGCATATGCATAATAATGATTCACTCAGTGGGGTCTGATTCCCCTCAATTATTTTTTAGGATTCCTCTCTACAGACCTCTTATATTCGTCCTCTTCGCCGGACCCATTCTTCACCGACTGATTTATGTAAATTTTAATCTGACATTCTTTTGTATTTCTTAGACACTGCAGTAGTAGTATGTTCTTGTAGTAGTGTGTTATGGTAAACACTACAAGAAAAATGATGTTTAACCAGAGTTAATACCCTCGTTAAAAATTTCATTACTCTCGTTAAAAAATTTTAGCGATAGGAAAAATCCCGTCGTGGCCCGTTGTTGTTGCTTCTCCCGTTAAAAGTTTTTAACGACAGAAAAACATTTCCCATCGTTATTTTTTTTAACGATGGGTGATCTTCCAATCGCTGAAAGTCATAAATAGTGATAAATAATTTCGTCGTTATTGAAAATTATTACTGTCGTTATAAATAGTCACTATTTAATAATAATAATAAT
>CATIWK010125720.1:0-19205 GCA_949634005.1 Mallotus japonicus
CTGTTCAGTGATGTCTCTTATTCCACTGGTTTTCTAGTTCTTTAGCATAGAGTGGAATGCTAGAATCAAAATGGTCTGATACACTATTCAACCGGAGCATTGCCGTTTTCTTTTGTATATTTTATCCCCTTCTTCAAATAATATTTTTGCAGGCAGTTTTAGTTGGTACAATTATGGGTTTCGCTCATATTTGTTTCTTGGATATGGTTTCTAGAATAAAGTACGCTAGAGATGTGTTTATGGATATTGCATACATCTTGATGATATACAATGTGATGTTTAGGATGGGAAAGGAGCTGGTTTAGCTAAGCTGTAGAACACTTGATGTGTGACAGACAATTGATACTATTATCCACTTCTAGGAGAATTCAATCTTATTGCTAGATCTTCCCTTTGGTTTTAATCCACTTGATTCACCTGTTAAAGTCGTAAAATATCCACATTGGCAGAAGAAAGTAAAGTTTAGATTGTAACCAAAACTAAAAATATCGTCTAATCACATCAATCTTGGCTCAGCCTTCTTGACGATGCAATTTGAACAACATGAAAATGTTCTTTCTTTGATTTATAAATCAATTTAAGAAGTAAAAATTCCCAATCTTTGATTGTAAATTGAAAGATGGCGTAAGGGGAGTTCTAGTTCTAGATACTCTTTTTTAGGCCAAAATTATAGCTTTACGTTTATAATAAGTTCATCCCTGAAGTCCTGGAAATGAGTGTGGAGTGTAAATGTAGCTCAAGTTCTGAGTTCCTTTTCTTCGTTAGCAGGCAATGTCTAGGTTCAGGAATGGCTTTAAAGATGAGCTTCTTTGACATCTGAATCCTCTGATATAAGGTTCTTCTTTGACCATACAAGCTGTTATAAACATGCGCCACTGACTTAGGGGTGCCTTTTAATCTACAAGTGACTCAAACTTGAGATTTGAAACTGATAAATCCCTTTTTTTCTTCTTTCTGCTGTGAAACTGGTGAGTGGAATTAAGATTATATCATTAATTGCAGTGAGACATGATGTCTGCACTTCCTTAATATTCTTGCTTATGCCTTCTCAAAATTTTGTGGATGCTACCAAACAGCATGAGTTCATTTTAGGCTTGGTGAAGCTTATTGGCTAGTTATCTATGGAAGCTTTACTCTGATCATTGATTTTGTATGATTTCCCAGGTATTCTCTTGGTTATCATCATTTCTAACAGGTTAGGTAAAATTTTAATCTGCTAGCTGTATCCTCAATATAAAATTTGAGTTGGCATCGATCTGCACAGTATGTTTTTCTACTTCACTGCAACCGAGTTTCTGCATTTAGGTCTTGGAGGCTTTGAGGTTGTCTTCAGAAGAATATGAGCATGACTTTTTGATTTGTTGCTTGTGGTTTGTGATTGTTACCTTGCTCCCCCTTCCTCATCCCTTGAAGAAAAAAAGATGTCTCACTTTATCTGCTAAATGTTGGAATGAATTTGAACATCATGTTTGCGTAGGATGTAGCTAAATACTTTTCATTTAGCAAGAGCTTGGTTCATAGTATTGTGAAATTTCTTTGCAAAGCAATATTGCATAATTTACCAAGATGTAGTATGGCAAAATATATATGTTGCTGTTTTCTAAAATCTTGAATAAAATGTGTTCTTGAATTCTGAAAATAGCTCATAAGGCTGCTTTATTACAGTGCTCTAAAACTCCATCAGTAGTCTTTTGTTGTAGAAATAGTGAACTACCCCTTTGATGCCTGGTGTGGCATGTTAACATATCAAGTCAAATGTGACCTTTTCATCTGAAAGTAACCCAGTGATCAACTGATTACGACTACACAATCAGCAAGATGTGTTTGCATGATTCCATTTTCAATGATGGAACTGTTGGACAGTTCTGCAAGTAACAGTTCTCTCCTTGTTAGCAGAAGCAAGCAGTGGCATAATAATAGAAAATCTTGTAACTAGGGAAAAAAATTAACTTCTGCCCCTTTTTTCTAGTTCGGAAGTTTGAACCTCAGTTGAATCATGTGACATTAATAGGCCTGTGATGGATATGAAGAAGTGATCTATTTGTTTTCTAAAATCCAAAGTTTTATTGAAAATCAAAAGAGTTGCTTCTCTGCCGTCTTAACCCTGTAGACTAGTCCCAAAAGTTGTGTATTGACCATATGTTTAGGCTTCTTCCTGATTCATGAAGTTCCTTATACCACAGTGACTACTACGTGGAGTTCACAGGGCACTGCGGGCTATGGCACTACCCTTATTGTGTAGTACATTTTCTAATAAATCTCTTATTCAACACATGGGCGAGAAACAGCAAGACAGTACAGCCACATGAAATGCATTGGACCCTCCATGTCTGAAGCTGTCTATATATCCAAAAATCATGTCTTTCATTGCGATTTTATCCTTTCAAAAGAATGCCGCATGCTTATACTAGCTCTATTTTGTGATTATATTTGAAAACTGCACTTTCATTCATAATTTACTGGGTATTATTCTAAGAGTTTGTTATAAAAACTTACTTGCACTATACTGTTCCTGTTTAGTTTCGTCATTAACTCAAGATTCTGTTGAATTAGGGAGTTTGAGTACGATGCTGCTAAAGTCATGTGCAGAAACATCAAGATGATGATCAGGATAACAACCTTTCTGGTTAGATGAGCAAAGCTTTGTCCTGAAATGGCAGCAAGTGGCCCATGTGGTGCCAAAATGATTGTAGTACCCATCAATCCAGATGGTATCAGATTTCCTGTAAGAATTTGTGAGGTATAATGTTATTTATTTAGTACTGATTGCGGGTATAAACTGCCCAGGTTGGCTATGATCCATCAGAATCGAAGAGCAATGTGCATGGAGGGAAGTGAGGATAAGCCAGAATGTCTTGCTAAGGCAGATCCCGAAGTGAAGCAAGAAAAGAACCAATGCTTACTCCTGAAGGTTTGGGTAGACTACATTACAAGGTCGTTGGATCACGTGACCACATGCTTTCCTTTACGTAAAATGCACGTGCAGTCCTTTCCACTCCCTCTTTAAGCCTTGATTGAACTTGAATCCCAAGCCTTTTTGCAATGTAATCCAAGCTCATGTGCTTCACTTTCCATGTACATCCCACTTTCATCCTTGCATTGCATCCCAATCCTGCTACTATCTTTGTGGGGTTTTCAACGTGCGGGGGAAGCTCCAAGAAGGAAAGAAAAATATTTTGATTCAAGTCCTAATTAGCTTAAACATGAATTTATATGTAACTATTGTGCATAATGATTCATGGAAATCACTTTTTTTTTTTTTTTAGAGTTTCACTATTTTTTTGTTTGGACCACTGGTATCTAAAGTCCATCGATTAATGTAGTATCATGAATTGAATTTATAACCTTTTATAATGATAAATCATATAGAAAATAAATAAAAGTTACAATAACTTATTCCTTTAAAATAGCACATGATTAAATATTGAATTTGGTTTGACTTTTCAATTATGCATGATGTGTTGAAAGACGAGATTAAGTCTAGTTCTAAAGAGGTTTTTTGCCATTTGATTATATTATTTTTTTTTTGAGCTTGATCACCTTGAGGACGACTTGATTTATACAACAGTTTATAAGAAAATTGATACATATCCTCCTTGTGTAATAACATATTTTGCAATACTTCAAAACCAATACATCCCTATCAAACATGTTAGTGTTTTTTTCTTTTGTTCTTTGAACAATATCAACATATTAGTGTTTGAAGAATAAGTCATAGTGCTAACAAAATGTTGTATCGGTAATCATTTTTATGTGTGGAAGAGTATACATTGGATGTACCGTAGCAAACCTTTATTATTATAAAGCAATAATCATAAAGAAGTGGACGATTTAGCACTTTTTCACGACAAGATTTTGTTTGTCTATACATGTTTGATCCGTAAAATTGTTGATCCTGCCGACTAGAGATGCAAGAACTCTTTACGAAGTAGCCGCCGGTACAAAAAAATAGATCTGATATTATGCTTATTTGGCTCAAAATTGACTGAAAGGCCATGCTTGGAACAACAAAAAAAAGGGGTTGAAAGGCATTCCAACAAAAGTTGGGTCCTCACCCTGAATCAACCTTTAATTTACTTGCATGAAAATTTAGTCCGTGGTGCCATGATTACATTTTGAGGGTAATGCCCCCACTGCTTTGCTTTATATTTATGGATACTGTTCTTTTTATTCCCCACTTGCTTATTTATTTATTCATTAAATTAACATTACTTTAATTAAAGAAAAATACTTCAATTCAACTAGCTAAGATCTACCTTAATTTCATACATGAGACTCAATGGAGTGATAGCAACCCATTTAACTTTCTTAGTACATAACAAAAAATAATCATATAAATAAATATTTTATATGTTTGTTCATATAAATAAATAATGCCATTGGCTATATATTTTTTTAAAACAAAAGTAATTCCTTTATTTGGATAGCTTAATATAGATCAAAACAATATTATTGCAAAAGAAAAAAAAAAGGTTTTCTAATCAAAGCAGTTCAGTTGCCATTTGGATGAATATTTGCATTTATGTTTCAAATTTTTTCAAAATTGTTGTTAAATGCTATCAATAATAAACTTTCATACAAGCCTTTTTCTTCAAAAAAAAATATATATATAATAATAATAATAATAAGATTAAGAATAGTAAGAGAATAAGATATTACAAATAAAATAGAAATTTATATATAAACCCACTTGCTAATTAAACTGCTCATTAAATTTAACAAGTCGTGAGAGATGGGAAGATGTGATGCATGTGTTGGTTCGCAAGGACTTTCAAAATCTATTAATTTTTCCTATGAGTTCTAATATTATATAAATGATAAATGGATGATTGTAATGAACCATAGGACAACTGAATTAAAAGAAAATGATGTAAGCATACAATAATTTAATAGCAACATTAAGAGCATAACTCAAAACATTAATGGATAATATAGAGTTAACTATAATTTCTTGCAGTGTGTTTCAAAAAAAAAAAAAAAAAAAAAATTTCTTGCAGTGTGCAGCAAGTTTGGAACTTAAACACATCATACATCTCTATTTTCAATCTGAACAAACAGCTTGCTCGCTTGAACTGATGGCAAAGGATTTTCTCCAAATTATGAGAAATTCAAAGTTAAATTACCGCTTGAACAAAAATTTAATATGTGTTTGCCTTTAAATTAAGTTACGATATATTTTTTTAATTTGTAATTAGTATTTGGTGAACTATTTAATATTTTTTAGAATCGAGATAAGAGAAATAAGGATTAAATCTATGACATACAAATATTTTAAATAGAACTATACTATTAAACTACCCAACTTTCAACATCTATTTAGTGTTTAAATCTTAAATATATAGGGACAAATATATGGTGGGTAGAAAAGAAATTCATGATCTATATATGAGTAGCTTCCAAAAAAAAAAAAAAAAAAAAAAGATCTATATATGAGTAGTCCATTTCCCTTTTGAGCTGTAAACATTGACTATCTTTTATAAGATTTCCTTTTTTGCAGGACAAAAAATTTTTCACTAGGGATTTTGTACAATTTTTTGCCACTCTCACTTGAATTTGGCATTTCCCTCGGCCTTGTTCAGCAGCTAAAAGCAGAATTGACAATTGAGTGAATCAAGGAAAGAAATTTCCCTTCTTGTCGGCAACTATATACATGTATACACACACAAACATTTATGAGATGAATTCACCAACATAAAACACAAATGAATAACATGTTTGAGTAGTGTTTAGTACATTTCTTACGAAATTATTATTAGATAATTTTTTTTATTAAATAAGAGAGAATTTTCTAATATTTAATTATTTTAATTATTTGATATGTGTGTAAATTATTAATTCAGTGTGAGAAAGCATACTCTAAAATTTTGTATCTCAATAATAAATTATTAATGTAATTTACGATGGTGTAATTTTTTCATTATTATTATTTCTTTTTACATTTGACGTTTTCAGTATT
Organism: Mallotus japonicus; assembly: GCA_949634005.1. NCBI lineage: Eukaryota > Viridiplantae > Streptophyta > Magnoliopsida > Malpighiales > Euphorbiaceae > Mallotus > Mallotus japonicus. The sequence goes on from CATIWK010125720.1 coordinate 5,957, forward strand.
TAATAGTAATAAAATTTTTGATTAATTCAAAATTCGAGTCGAATGGATTCATAAAAAATAAATTGTTTTCAAAATCTGTTTTTTTCTATAAGAATTACTTAAAGGAATTTAAATTCTTTATTATTTGGATGAACCAATGTTGGTATTGTTAATTATTAATTGAAGGGTACATAAAAATAAAAACCAGCTAGCTAGCAGACATTGTCCGATGCTCATCATTGGATGCTCAAGAATTGTATTTTGACATTTTTTTGATATAATTTCGTTGACCTATGTAAATTGCTCGAATCAAGGGATTAGTGATTTTTTGATTAAGCTTAACAAAATCAATCTTCAAATCACATGTTTGGATTATGGCATATAATCAGTTGACATGCAATGGCTAATAATTTGTAGTTTCACTTTTGTCAACTCTTTGTACTATGTGCCTAATGATCAAGATCTACAAAATTAATCAAACCCTTAATGACATATATATATTTACACATAATTATTGAATTAGTTGGTAAAAAAAAATTTCTTTTAAACAATTTTTAAATTTAAACCGTAGTGTATACAATGACATTAAATTAATTTAATTGTTAGAAAATTTTTACCTTTCTTATAATATTGTTTGAATCGAACTGAATTAATTAAAATTTAATAAATTTTAAATACCAATATATATATATATATATATATATATATATATATAATCTCAACTTTTTTAGTGGAATTTGAGCATGAGTTCTTGTTTGTACAGTGCCGTCCGATGGTGGGTGTTAATTAAATTATTATTTATTAATCGGCACCGACTGGTGGTGGTACAGTGGCATGACTACTTTCTGGTGAATAGTTCATAGACGCATGGTCTCTCATTTCTGTGAATTTTTAATTTTGCGAAACGAAACTTTTAGCGACTGTAACTACTACATAAAACGACAACTACAACTACAACAGCAGCGACCAACCCCAAAATTAAAACACTACTAAACGAAAATAAAATAAAATTTAGAGGAAAGCAGACAATTTTTTGGTCCAAGAAAGAGCACATATGTCCTACAGTTGGTCGTCTGGTTCATGCAAGAAATGACCTGTTTCTATTCTAAACCGATGTTTAAGAATTAAGCTTTTTTTTTTTTAATCCTGTAGTAATTTACATCTTTCAACAAAATTAAATACAATGCCAAACACATATCTAAAAAATTATAAAAAAATTAAAATTGTAAAAAAATAATGTAACAGTCACTTTTCTTTATAAGTATGATGAGGTGTTGATTTGAATTCTACCATTGTAATGTAATCTTATAATTTAACTTATGATGTATGGTGCTAAGAAGGTGCTAGTCTAGCTGGGATGTTCTGGTACACTCCTGAGGTTTCCTGTCAATCTTTAAAAAAAAAAAAAAAAACTTTTTTCAAAACATTAATAGGTTAAGTAAGGTTGATCTTGCCTCTCCTTTCTCTATTAAAAAAAAATGATCATAAGATGTGGATTTGAATTATTTTATTTAAAATTAAAGAATTATTTTTTATTGTACAATATATGAATGCAAATTTTTAATTTTTTAACTTTTTTTTATATATTTAAAGAAAAATTTTAAAATATTAGATTATTAGCTAATAAGTTTAAAATATTTTTAATTTGTTTAATTTAATTTTCATTAGATTAGAAGAAAAAGATCAGAAAGCAATCACAATCGCCAAATGTACCCTTATGATTCTGCTCAAGCAATGCCAAGAAAGGGCAGTGGTTACCAGCTATATATATATTATCAGATTATATGATATGGCCTATATAAATATATCAATTTGTTGTCTATAGGGAATTATCATTGTAATGAGTATTATATTTTTGGTTTTGGACCATCATGAACTGATTTGCCGTTTTTTGAAAGTAATGAAAAATTGAAATCAAACTCCAAACCGTGTGGGATTCTCAACCATTGATGAGAAGGGACAGCTAATTAATATCCAACTTAATCAAACACGAATAATACAATTGCAAAGACACAATTTTGGTCTTTTTTTTTCGCTTTTCTTTTGTTTATGTCTCTCTCATGTTCTTCTTTTTAATGCTTTACATTTTAGGTCAAAAGAACCCTTTTTTTTTTTTTTAAATAACTAGTTAACTTAATCAATACTACCCAGTTGGTGGATTCAAGAACTAATTAAGCTATCAACCTGTCAGCCATTGTTATGTTCAAGAATTAAGACATTTTTGTTCTTCAAATCCAGATACAGTATATATAGCACTCAAGTCAATTCAAATGAGAATAGAAATGTTCCTACTATATATGCATTGAGCAGCATAACATGAAGTTGAAAGATTTGAAGACAAAATTGATGAAATAAGCAAGTTTAAATCTTTAATTTCTTTTCATTTAATGTCATGGTTCCTATCAAATATATATTATATCAAATACATATTATGGTTAGCCTGCTAGTTAGGTGACACTTAATTTGAAGTGAAAGAGCCTCCCAGTATATATAAATATATGGTTAGCCTGCTAGTTAGGTGAAATTATATCTTTATACACAACTTAAGTTCACGGAATTTTAGTTAATTTTATTCGATGTGTGTAGAACTATAAAAATGATAAAAATTTCTTAACAATTAATTTAACGTGACTATATACACCATGATTCGAATCTAATTAAAACATCACAGTTTTCTATCACCTAATTTCAATAGTTGTTGGTTATACATAATAAATTTCTATGTAGTTTTTTTTTATTATTTCATTTTTTTTATTTGTTATAATAAATTTATTCACATCAAAATTAGATATTTCACTAGAAAAATGTAATATTTTTTTTATCGATAAATACTATATTTTTAATTGAATTAATGCATGTGATAATATGTCAATAAGAAGTTCAATTATTGCACAAAATAATGGGAGGGGCTACGATAATAAATCTTTGAAAAGAAGGCACTAGCCATATCATGTGTGTTTAATAAACAAAAAGAAAACATATAAGAAAAAGCTTATGATATATAAATACTATCTATCACACTGGCCATGCTAATTCCATGGTACAGTTTTATTTGGCATGCATGGGACCAACCAAGACCACGAATGAGGTTGCGTAGAGAGGTGTTTGAATAATATTTATAAACATTTTCTTGAAATTAAGCAGCAATTTTTGAATGTATTCTCAGCTCAGCTGTTCCTTTTTGTTTGTTTTTGCATATATCATGTGGCTATTAATTTCTGAGTATGAACAGTAGTCATGTCATTTTTAAAATTAAAACAGAGTAAGGAAAATCTTTTGTGTTATTTTATGAACAGAATGTTCCCTTTCTGATGCACAAAATTATCTTCTTTTTAATTCTCAATTCTCAAAAAGATTGATAAAGCTAATTTCTTGGAAGCCACTCTTGGAGCTTATAGCTTTATATTTATCTTTATATATATAACTCCATCTTCTATAAGGTTGCCCTATTGCATTGAACCCTTCATGTTCAAGCCATTCATCATTTCTTCTTTCCTACAGTTCCTTTCATATTCTTTGAATTTTTTGTTCTGTATTGTATTAATTTAATGCTTTCTTAAACCATTCAAATTTTTTTTGTTTCTTTTTAAGTTGTACATACATGATCATGCTTGCACTTCTAGTAACATTATTCTTTCTTTGAGTTCTTGAAAATAATTCATTTCTCTGTTCTGTAAAGGATTCATCTCAAGATATGGCAGAAATGGCTAATTATCCCATGGATCACCACCAACTGGGTTGTGGTCTAATGGGAGGAATTTTCGGTCGCCGGAGTTTTTGGCAGCGAAAAACATCGGTATATTCATTGCCTTCCGATAATAGTAACAATAGCTTGAAGGCTTTGGACGGTTTGAAAAAGCCTTCCGTTAATAAAAGCAAATCTGAATCTGCAGTTCTTGACACTACCAATCTTGCTAAATCATTACCTGAAGCAAGCCGAAAAAATATCAGGAGTCATAGTTCTGTTCCTTCGAGGCATTCAACCTCTCACCACCAGAAGCACGAAGGTAGAAAATCTGTTGATGCTGCTGGAAGAAGCTCAACATCATCGTCCAGTTCGAGCAAAGTAAAAGTGTCACATACCAATGTGACTAAGCTCAGAAGAGCCTCCACAAGCGATTCCAGAGAGCTAAGTATGATTGTAGCAACTAATGCTAATAATCATCATCAATCAAAAGATAGTAAAGCTCTACTTCGAGCTACTTCGAGTAATGTAAAGCTATTGGGTGAATTGGGAAACTTAAAGCAGGTTGGAAATGGGAATTTATCAAGTAACGATAGTCCTCATGCTTCTCTAAGGTATCTGGATTGCCTGAACAGGAATCAAGAAGCAAGCTCCACTCCTAGAACCATTAATAGCTATAGCAAACTTGGTGGTAATAGTGTTATGGGTAACATTGTGAGGCAGTCTAGTGGCGAGTTTCGACAATATCAGAGTCCGACGAGTAAAATGGATCCTGAGGTCTTGAAGAATATGGGAAATGATAAATACAAGAAGGGAAATTTTGAAGAGGCCTTAGCTTTTTATGATCGAGCAATTGTTCTTGATTCGAGCAAGGCAACATATCGGAGCAACAGAAGTGCTGCTTTGATAGGATTAGGCCGTCTAATGGAAGCTGTTGCTGAGTGCAAAGAAGCTACTAGGCTTGACCCTTCTTATCAAAGAGCACATCACCGTTTAGCAACATTATATTTCAGGTACTTCATACACCAGAAACAGAATTATTTGATTGCGAAACAGGTCTTAATATGTGTTGAAAAGAAATGATTGTGTTGTGCAGATTAGGAGAAGCAGAGAAAGCATTGCATCACTACAAGCAATCAGGGTCCTGTGCTGACCCTGAAGAAATTGCTCAAGCTCACGCCTTTCAGAAGCACCTGAACCGGTGCATACAAGCTCGAAAATTAAAGGAATGGAATATTCTGCTAAAGGAAACAGACTGCGCAATTTCATCAGGTGGCGATGCATCTCCACAGGTTAGCACTTTTCTATATATCCAAGCCTAATGAATACAGAAAAAAAGTACGTCATTGCTAATTAAATCAGGTTACGCTCTGTTTTCTACACTTGTAGGTTTTTGCCATGCAAGCTGAGGCCTTACTGAGACTGCACAAACATGAAGAAGCCTACAGAGCCTACCGGAGGGGACCGAATTTTAGTGTTGATTCTTGCACCAAGTGCTTTGGCCTGACTGCTACTTCTCTTCTCTTAATGATTAGAGCACAGGTTTACATGGCTGCTGGCAGGTTGGTAAAAAAGTAGTTTGTGTTTGGTTTAGTTCTAACAGAATCATTATAAAGAACAGAACTCTTTGATTTTCTAAATTTTTTACAATCTGATGTTGACAAGTGAAAATATTTGTCTTTGAGCAACTTTTTTTTTTCGGGTAAAATTAGATAATCAATTGTTGGTTGTAAGGTTTGAAGATGCTATAGTAGCAGCTCAGCAAGCGGCTCGTCTTGATCCAAGCAACAGCGAGATCAGCACAGTGGTCAAAGCGGCTAGAGCAGTAACATCTGCAAGATTAAGTGGTAACCTGCTATACAATGCAGCAAAGTTCTCTGAGGCCTGTATTGCATACAGTGAAGGACTAGAACATGACACTTTCAACTCAATTTTACTATGCAACCGAGCAGCCTGTCGATCCAAGCTTGGCCAATTCGAAAAGGCTGTGGAAGACTGCACCGAAGCTCTTAGGTTGCAGCCTAACTATAGCAAGGCCAGGCTAAGAAGGGCTCATTGCAATGCCAAGGTAAATTTATATTTTTGGAAGGGGGTGGTTAATTTTCACTGTTCCTTTTATTTGGGTTCATTTTTTTTTTTTTTTTACATTTTGTTCTGTAGCTTGAAAGATGGGAAGCTTCGATTCAAGATTACGAGATGCTGATAAGAGAGAGTCCAGCAGATGAGGAAGTGGGTAGGGCCATGTTCGAGGCCAAGATTCAGCTAAAGAAGCAACGCGGTGAAGACATCAAGGACATGAAATTTGGTTCTAATATAGTGTACATATCAAGCAATGAACGTTTTAGATACTTTGTAACATCACCCGGTAAGTCTGGTAAATTAATCTATGCATCTGCCACTGTGGTATGGATATATAAAAGCAGAAAAGAAAAATCAACCCTTTCTTTTTAATAATGTGTAATTGACATTATATGACAGGAATGTCAGTGGTGCTTTTTTGTAACAAAGAGAATCATGAGCAAGTTTTGCAGCTGATGAAACAAGTCTGTAAGAGATTCCCATCTGTCAACTTTCTCAAGGTTTGTTCCCTGACACTAATCTCCTTGTTATCTATTTCACACCATTTTACATCCTCCTTTTTACGCAAGAAGACCAAAAGCATATTTTCAGAATTTGCATGTGGGTAGTTTTTATTTTTTTTAGCTGGAAAATTCACTTCACTTGAAGCAAGAAATGTCGTTAACCATTAATTATGGTCTTGAATAGTCCTAAAGCTTAGCCATACAAGCAGTGCAAATAATTAATTGCACATGACTGTTGAAATGTCCTGCTGCATTGACATTTTGACAAAACAAAATTAAGAACATGACAAGGTTGAAATGTGTTTGTTGATAGTTATGTGGGTTTTTGTCCTGAATGGTTTTCAGGTGGAAGTGGAAGACCATCCATACTTGGCAAAATCAGAGAGTGTAACATCTCTTCCATCTTTTAAGATATACAAGAATGGATCAAGGGTTAAAGAAATTCCAGGAAACAACCCTGAATTATTGGCAAAATCAGTCAAATTATATAGCAGTTGAAGACAATTTAGCCAAAAAGTGTATGCATGAAGCAGAGAGCTCTATAATGACATTGTCCAAAAAAAATATGAGAAAAAAAAAAAGATAAAAAAGCTTCAACATTGACAAAATTTAAAATGGGTAAAGCAGCATGTGGCCTACAACTTTGCCAGCATCGAACATAAAGCAGAAAAAAAAAATAGAAAAAGGAGAGATTAAAGAAGGAATCATATTGGCAACACCCCAGATTAAACAAATGAGGAGATAAATTTGAAGCGTTCTTTTGTATGTTTGTTGATGATAATTGTGAAGGTTTTTTTTCTTAATTTTTTTTAATGGTTACTTTGAATAGGATGCTCAATGACTTTGTTTCTTCATATATATATATATATATTTTTATCATTTAGCCCTACCTCAATCCTTTTAATCAGTTTTCTAATGATCTCTTTATTCTTTGAGTGGGAAAAAAAAATCAAAACACAAAAAAAAAAATAATGTTTTTTGGAATATGATTGTGATATTTTTTTTTTAGGGGTGGAATGATAATGATTAGTGTTTGATTAATGGAAGGATCAATAATGGAGTTGATATTTTTTGAAAATTCCTCTATCTAGTATCATGTTAGTACCCTCCAATAAAATTTATTTAAAATATAATTTTCAACTGTTAAATTAACGTTCTTTCATAAATTACAAAAGAAATTACCAAAACAATTTAAAATAAATTGTAAGAATTTATGCTAAATATTTTTAACAGCAAGCTTTTTTGAATATAATAATTTCAATAATTTGGTAACATTTATGAGATAACTTATAAATTAAACTTATAATTATTATTATTAGAAATTAAAAAAAAAAAAAACAAAACAAAAGCCCGACCAAGATAAAAAAAAATATGCTGATAAAATCTAGATCAATTGGTCTAATCTGGGATTAGGATTGAACCTTAATTTATAGGATCGCTAAGGGTATGTCTTGAATTATTTTCATCCCGACTAACAGTTGCTGGATTTCCTCAATTCTCCTAAATTTTTTTTAGTCTTCATCCTGAGTTGTATAAGGCAAAAACTTGTTTCATATACAATTTGGAGGTGGAACCACTTATATAATATTTCACATCTAGATGGAATTCACTAATATAATGTCATATTTTTATAGTAATACATAATCTTTTCTCGCTAACATTAACAACTATCAATTGTGATTTTAAAGGCTACTAAGAGCATCTTTTAATAAGGTGTAATACTAATAGAGGGTACAATACCCTCTATTATACCCACCCCATTCAACTTTTATATAGTGAATGTATTATGGCCGTGATACGTGTAATTTTTTTTTTTTTGAACAATGATACGTGTAATATTCATTACATATATCATGACCTTACTTTTGCAAGTTATTTTTTTTTTAATTTTTTTTTCCATTCAAAGGAAGGCAAAAGCCAAAGAAAAACCAGATTACATTAAGCAAAATTATGTAATTTTTTAAATTTTTTATTGCATGGTAATATAACACAAACATACTAAAATATATAATTTTTTATTTCAACGGTAAATAGTGTGACACAAACATACCAATATACAATGGTAAGTATTTTGCACAAATATATACAGTCATACTTTATATATTTTTTAAAAAACATACCTATATAAATTTGGCAATGGTAAAATATTTTAATTTTTTGTTAAAAACTTTGGCTATAATAATATTTTTTTCCATGTCACTCTCTTTTCTTTAACCTCTTTCTATCATTTTGCACAATAAAAAATTAATTCTTTGATTTGTACTTCCTCATTCTAGATGAGAATTTTAACAATTTTAAAAATATTTTTAACATTCAAATGCTGAAAATTCTTTTTCTTCACAAAATTAAAACCACCAAATTTTTTATTTTATCCAAAATTTTCACATTCTAATATTCATCCAATATGGAAAATTATGCATATCCTCCACTCAATTCTAATTATCCACTAAATTTTCAAAGTTCTCAAAATTTTTCGTTTGGATGGCACATTCATAACCTAGTATTACACATACATGATAAAATATTTTTAATTATGTAATGAAGTTAAATTAATTGAATATAATATTTTTAATTAAGGATAATTATGAAAAAAAATTCAGAAACTAATAAAAAAATTTTGAAGATTAAATTTTTTTTTTTAAGAAATATTGAAATCATTTAAAAAAAATTATTTATTTATGGGATATGTATTAAGAATTATTAAAATAAATATGTGATTTGATAGTGAGTCCATACTATTATTATATTTATTTGAGTATAATATATAATAAGAAAAAATATAATGGAAGAAAGAATAATAAAGTGATGATGTGTCATGAGTATTATATTCTTTAGGGTGTAAAAAACCTTTGCCAATGAGCTAAGAAACAACTTTCTTTTAAAAAGGCCTAATTACTTAGAAAATTTTGAACTTTACGATTTTTAACAATTTTAGTATGTTCTTTCAACTTTTATTTAAAAAATCTTGAACTTTACATATTTTAACAATTTTAATACATACTTGTAAATTTTATAAAAAAATTACAAATTTTACAGTTTTTAAGAATTTTAGTATATTTTTTTTAAATTTATCAATAAAAAATTATAATTCAATATTAAACTATATTTGTTTAATCAATATTTTAATATATGATAAAATGCTATGTTAATATAACACTAAACACTTCTTAATTTAAAAAGAAAGAGAATTTGATGAGTTAGCAAAAATTTTATCCTTAAAATATGCTATTTTAAAATAAAAAATATAATATTTTAATTTTTTATAAGTTTGCAATTGTTTATATGATACTGAAATATTTTTTTTCACTTTAAAATGATAAATTTTAAACCTTTTAATAATTTTAACATGTTTTAATTAAAAAATTCATTTTGGTGTCATATAACTGATTTCAAATTTATAATAAATTGAAATACTTATTTTTTATTTTAAAATGGTATATTTTAAGAAGGATATTTTTTATTAACTCATTAAATTCTCTTCTTTTTTTTTAACTAAAAGCAATTTGGTGCCATATCAACATTAAATAATACAACATTTTTATAAGATGTTAAAAAATTGATTGAACAAATATAATTTAATATTGACCTAATTATCTAAAATTCTTGAACTTTACGAGTTTTAACAATTTTTTGACAAAATTAAAAAAAAAACATGTTAAAAATATTAAAAAATTGTAAAATTTTATGATTTTTTTTATAATTATTAAAAGAACATATTAAAATTGTTAAAAAAATATAAATTTTGAGCACTTTTTAATTAAAATTTGAAAGAATGTGTTAAAATTGTTAAAACTCGTAAAATTCATAATTTTCTAAGTAATTAGGCTTAAAAAAAAAAAAAAAAGGGCAATTACAGGCATGCTCCCGGAAAAGAAACTTTTTGGCGCTGAATGGGATGCATGACAGTTAGATAGCTGGGACGTTGGGCCAGAGACGGTAGGGGATCAATTTTGTGGATTTAATTCGATGCATCCCCACCATTTTCCTTTAACATGGACCCGTCCATGATCAACCTTAATCCAACACATGATCAACAAAGCCCATTGCAGCTGCGCCTCTCCTCTCCTCTCCTCACCAATGCATGCATTTTCTTCAAACAATAATGATAAAAAGATCAGTGGATATTTTCGTAGGCAGACAGCTTGTACAACCCTGTAAATGTTTGAAGTAACAAGTCATTAGTAGAGCGCATTATTTGAAGGAGACAAGAGGCTAATCGGATTAAAAATATCTGATTTAAAATGGTAACAATGAAAAATAATAAATCGCTGTTCACTTTGTATTTACTGTAAGGTGAAGGAAAAGTTTTGAATTCGAATCTTCAGATTTCCTTATGCGACAATTTAATTTAAGCGGTTAAATACTGTAAAATTTTTACTTATATATATATTGGAGAATGGAGATAATCTTAACAAAGTCATCATAATCCTCATTTTAAGCAACTTCGATCAAATCAAGGAGATGCAGATCATAAATTAGGCCACATGAGTATGATGAGAATTCCAGATAATTGATCATATTTTAGGCTATCTACTTCAGTTTGTCTGGAGACATAATCAGTCCATGGACCACATATTCTCTGGAAAATTTTAGATCTCAATACATTTATTAACTTAATCATAAAGCTAAATTCCATTGCTATTGCCATGTGAATTACACCGTACGGTGTTTTGGTTATTGAACACTTTTCTCTATATGGAGAATGTGTAATATTATTCTATTCTATTATGCAAATTCTATTGCACCACCATCTCATCTTTTGCTGCAGCAGGTTGGTTCTTGGACTTGTGCAGGTAACTTTTAAAGATTCTAATTCTCTTCCAAAATGGGAAACATAATGGTCTGGGGTATAAAAGACTGAACATGCAAGTGACATATGAAAGAAAGAAATGGCTCAGATAATCAAACATCAAATTGCATGTGACATTAGATCAATTGTCTCTACATGCACACACGTGCAAGCACAATTGGATTTCACTTCAGTAGATATACACGTATATACAGATTATACACAAAATATTATGAGATGAGATTATTCATTTTAGTAATGTAATTAGATAAGCAAGTACAACACAAAAGATATACATGGCATTGGCAGCAGACTCCTTCCCAGTGAACAAGGAAAGAAAAAGCTGTACAAACTACAGAATGTAAATACAACTTCAAATCTTTTTATCAAGAACTGAAAAAAGAAAAATAACCAACAAAAATAAGCTATAATTAATAACATCCTCATTAGGATTGGTTCTTGTTTCCACACAATTACCTCCAAGAAACAAAAATTGCTTGCACGAAAAAGAGATGGTTGAACGGAAAGTTTGAAATTTACTTTGAGTTGCATATATAGGAATGTTCATCAGGATGATCATCATGTTTGTTATCATCTCTTCCAGCTTCTACTTCTTGAGAATGGATCTTTGATTCCACCAACAACCCATGTTTCTTTTGCTATCTCTGTTGAAATTTTGTAGAAATCAGTATCATATTTCATCACTACTAAGCCATCTTTCTTGCTACTGTTTCTTTTTTCTTCTTCTATTAAGGCTTTTAGATTCTTCCCTTTCTTTTCCTCTGTTTTCCTATCCTCCTCTTCCTCTTTTTCTCCTTCTTCAATTTTTTCTTGTTGTTGTTCTTGTTTCTCTTCTAGCCAGCTCTTTGCTGGAGCAGAACGACACCGCATGAGCAAAAGGGCATTTGGAGGAGGAACAGAAGGTGCGGCAATGGACTGAAATTCGTGATCAGTACAAGACTTCTCTTTTTTCTTTTCTTTGCAAAATTCACTGTTTTGGCTCTCTTGTAACACCATGAACCATTTAGAGAATATGGTTTTTGAACCCTCATTTGCATCACTACTACTTCCCTCAGCTCTACCGTGACGACTACTTTCTTGATACTGTTCTTCCACTTCTTCTTCTTCATCATCATCCTCTTCATCGTCATCGGTAGAGATAATATCTGACTGAGGAATAGAACCAAAGCATCGAAAGTCGAATTTTATATTTCTCAAACATGTCAAGAATTGCATTATATCTTTCTTGAATCCAAAAGAATCAATCCAAGAGGACTTCTTCTTGTGTTTTCTGTCGTTGTGAATTTTTTCAATCTCTTCCATGACTGATTGCCAGTTTTTGCATGCATTGGCTTTGTGCCTGACTTTGATCTGTCCTGCACAAGTGACCTTTGGCGAAGTCGGTTCTGCAATCTCTGTTCCCATTTGCTTGCTCTTGGCCCATAAGAGAGGACTAGCTTGACCTGCACCGCCACCACCACCACCACCTCTTGGGCTAAATTTCTTGAGGTGGTGGTGGTGGTGGTTGTAACGGTGGTGGTTGTGGTGGCGCTTGCTAGTCTCTGCTGCAGGTCTTGCAGGACTACAGATAGGCTTAGGAAGCAGAGATAGATGTGCTCTAGAAGGAAAACATACCAGTAGATCTGCTGATGGAACTCCCTTATTGGTTTCTCTTTTTTTCATTTTGATATCTCTTTCTGTGTTGTGTCTTCTTGAGCCCCCACGCACACACAGACACTCAGCTTCTTCTCTTTTTGGCAATGTAGTTCTTGCTTTTTAGATGTTGAGGTTGATGAAGTGTGAGTATTGGCTTTTGGGTTTTTGATTTTGAGGCATTTTTGAGTTGAGATGGATAGTATTTTTAAAACAAAGGAGGGAAAGGGAGGGTATATAATTGACAGCTCGCATTTGCTTTTGCATATTTTTTTTCATAGGTGTCCCTCTTTACCATCTGTTTCTTCATTTTTGTAGCACTCCTTTTTGGTGCCCTCTCTCTGAAATGGGGTCACAGCTCACAAGTGAGTTTCTAGCTTCTCTCGGCCTTCGCTTTTCTAATGCTCGCCAAACACCAAATAAAAAGCAATGTATACATATATTTTATATGTGTATAAATATTAAATAATTAAAGCAAAGATGAGGAGCATTGAGTCGGAAAGTTGAAAACCCACGAGCCTTGTTTCATAATCCAATCATACCCTCAACTAGTTATACTTT
>CATIWK010125796.1:0-20407 GCA_949634005.1 Mallotus japonicus
TCCCATCATCACCTCATCATCCTCTACTCTATTTGCTTTATTATTATTTCCTCTATACGATACTAACTTAATCTTCGGAGTGTCTATGGGGGAAACCCCGCCCCTTCACCCGGCTTACTCGTCGATGCAGGTTCCATAAGGCAAGGATACGATTCGGAGTTATCAAGATTAAAATACAAAAAGGGAAGAAGAAAAAATGGAGCATACATACATTAATTGTCATGGATTCCCATCAAAATTCCACTGAAGCTGCCATCCTTGTTTCTATGAACATTTTATGCATTATTTTAGTTGCACGTGAAGCATAGATACATGTATCTGTATGTGTTGGCCTTGTTTGTTTTGAATTGAGAGTCAACAGTGTGTACCTTTTGAACAAATAATTTTCGGATTTCTTGTAATATGTTATGTTATACGTATGTATGATGCATGCAATAGGTCAAAACAATTCCTAACGAGTAGTTCAAGTAATGAAAATTATGGATCTTGGAGTAAAGTTCGAACTCTCCACCTCCCTTTTTTCCTTCTGTAGTGCTAAAAATTAACTATTTCTACTAGTTGTTTAAAAATACAGGAGATTAAAACAAGAAGCAAAATTTTCTTGTAGGGGGAATGGAAGACTCCAAGGTGATCCATTAGAGACGGATCGAGATTCTTGAAACCCGGCCATAATATATTTTTTTTTAAAAAAAAAAAATCTTGGTATCAATTACAAGAAATTATTGATTAGCAACTTCATTAATGTTGGGGCCAAATTTTCTTTACGTGTATACAATGTAAACGCTGAAAAGAAGAAAATAAAAGGATAGAAAAATTGCTTCCTACATCTCTAGCTTAATTATAGGCTTAATCATATTATGTTACTCACTCGTAATAAATAATAAAACCATCCAATGTAATAAAATAATTTTTTACCATATTTTTTTTATAATAAATGAATTTAATATAATGTTTCTCACCAACAGTTTAAAAGTTAAAAGTGTGGACATCTATATATAAAAAAAGCAGGATTTAAATTATTATTTTTCGCCCTTTCTGAAATAGTGGCGAATTAAACTAATTGAATTGCTCGATCGATTAAAAAAATGAATATAATATAATATTTTAATTCTAATATTTTAATTAAAATAAAATTAATATATAAAAATTAATCATTTCATCTAAGTGAACAAACATAATATAATATTAACATTTACGATGTATTATTATTATTATTATTATTATTATTATTTGTTTTTTTAAGAGAGGATTTATAATGTCTTAATATAAGTCCACTTGAATTTGTTTCGGACGGATAACGATAAATATTGTTTGACATTGATTATATCAAACTTTGATAATTAATCACTTATTTTTTTTTTTTGCCACAATAATCACTTAATTATTTCTAATATTGATTTGCACAATAAAACAAATTGTTGACAAGACCTCACATTTTGACAAAATGTTAATTTATATTTGTCTCAGCTTCAATTATTTAAATTTTGGAATTCTATATCTTTAATGATTATTTATATATTTGTATTTTCAAATGTAATATTATAATTTTTTGACCAAAAAAAAAAAAACAGATATTTGTGTTTGGGGCCCATATTTATTTGTTTGTACTGAAACATCATCAGTCAAAACATTCGTTATTATGTGGGTTTATTGGCCTGCAGCAATATTTTCTTTGAACAATCTTTGTAGCAGTCACATAAACATAAATTTTTTGGCCTAACCTATCAGAATTTAATCAACTCTTACTCATTCATAAAAAAAAAAATACCTCAATAATTAATATAATATAATTATTTACACATGATTCAAATTTATAATTTACATAATGTAATTATATACATCACGATTCAAATTTAAGATATTATTTAAGTAAAAATAATTTTTTATCAGCGAATTCCAACTATTATTAATTTTTTTATTTTTTTAATATTTAGATAAAAGTAAGTTGATTGTCAATCATTCATCAAATGAATGAAGTTATGAATTCATGGTGTATATATATATATATATATATATATATGACAGTTTAATTCAGACCTGGTCTTCAAGACCGAGTATAAATGACAAGGTCCCATCTCATGTATCTTCACAATTTTTTCTTTAGATATCATATCTATACATATAACTAATTTTTCTTGTTACAAAAAAAAAAAAAAAAAACTAATTTTTCTGCACTCTGATGAAGACTTGTAGAAAAATAAGGCCAGCTATACATATACACACACACTGAACGTAATGTACCTTTTGATTATATGAATGGTACGTAAATTAAATGTAAAATGTTAGGCCAATAAAAATGTATGGTCTTCAAGACCGAGTATAAAATGTTTTGATTATTATTCAAATTTAACCGTTGAATATATTATATTTAGTGCACACAAGAATATATATATATATATGATTATCAAACAATAGTTCCATGTCATCATTTGACATAAAATAATAAACCAATTATAATACAACATATTGTAAAAAAAAAAAAAAAACCTACCCATACATATTTTTGTTTTGGTGGAAAACATTTCATCCGCTAAATATGTATGTAACCATGTGTCATATTTTTAATTGCTTATTGTTCCAACTAAACATGATGACATGAAATCACAGTTATATATTATAATTTCTCATAAATTAAATATATGTGCGTGAGTAAGATTGTTGTGTTAAAGTCATGGTGTTGAATTGCCTTCCCACTTCCTATTTAATTTCTTTCTTTTAACTAAATAATAAATCAATATTCATAAATTTTTATATACATTTAATGTGTATAACATAATTAAAAATTGATTAATACATAATTTATGTTTAAAATTTTAAAAGTTAAATATATGTGTCCTCCATAAATAGTCAAAGTAGTAAAAGGTGTGGACATTTTGTTTAGGAGATCAGGGATCGAATACCCCACCCGCCATCTTTTCTTCTTGTGGTGCTGAAATTTAATCACTTGATCTAGTTTTTCTAAAAAAAATTAAATATATGTGTATACGTGTGAATGAAGTTAATTGTTGAGTTCAAAGTCATGGCGATCATGACTTGCCCGCTTTCCATCTTTTAATTTTGTTTTCAATTAAATTAATTAATGATACCTCACACTCATATTTCTATTTGAACAAGGACACTTGCCCATCAAGTAAAGAGAAATATGTCTAAGGTTTCTATTTGGAAAAGGTTCTCAAAGGAGCACAAATCCTACAAGACTAAGGAATTCTATTCCTAAGAGGTTTATGTCTCATCCTTCTCTATATATACATCTCATCATATGGGGGAGAGATCATTCATTCACACATATTCTCATATCAAACATCATCTCATCATTCCATCATCACTTTATCATCCTTTACTCTATTCTACTCGCTTTATATTATTTTCCCATACACAATACTGACTTAATCTTCGGAATGTCTATGGGGGAAACCCCGCCCTTTCACCCAACTCTCTCATCGATGTAGGTTCCACAAGGCAAGGATACGATTCGGAGTTATCAATTAATATGTTCACAAATAAACATATCTTAATTAAGAAAAAAAAAAATTAGCCATCCATATAGAAGGTTCTTAATGGGATTTTAACTTTATTGACCCCTTTTTAATCAATTAAATGCATTTAACTAATCCCAGCTAAAGAAGTATTCAAAATCGATATACCAATTGTCAAGCATGTGTGATTTGGGTGCTAAAAGTCGCATAATATAGAGGCCCCATGATCTTTTAAATTTCACCAATGTTAAGTGGGTATTATTTAGGTGAGTTTGTGAGTTTGAGATGTTTTATATATATATATATATATATATATGTACTATTTGATTGTACTGTTATATATTATATTAACTTGAATAATTGTATTTTGTAAATATTATCTCTGTAAAAAAGAAAAAACAAATTACATATACGCATTAGTTGAGTCTACAAGTTGAGATTAAATGTATCTATATATTAAAGTATAAAAGATTAAATGCATCTAATTTCCAAAAAAAAAAAAAGATTAAATGCATCTGTCATCTTTCATCTTTGCTTATATATATAATCAATAATTGATTAATCATCCTTAGTCTTTCAAAAAAAAAAAGATTAATCATCCTTAGCTTATTAATTATATCGTACATCACAAAGTGCAAAACATTAAAAGAGTGCGTATACTGAGCGCCCAAGTCTAAGTCAAGTGTGGAAATGGTGATAGATTTTTCCGTACGTACATATATATATTTTCACACAAGTGTGACAATAATCTCATATTGTACTGACTGGCTCGCAAAAACAGCCATGTCCACAAATGCACCCTTGTCTATCTCTCATTCTCCCCCTTCTGGAATTATCGATCTTTTGCAGTCTGATATGCTGCCTATTGTTATGAGTTAGTTTTCTTTGTTTTTCTTTGTTCGGGCGTTTTGCCCTGTTTTTTTTTTTTTTTGGTCAGTGTCATGTTGTTAGTATCACAATCGGATCACGACTGTCAGTTTGTTAGTTGTTAGCGGGAAGAAGGATTTATACCTGATTTATGTGGGACCCACAAAAAATCCTTGTCCTTGGAAGCGGCCAAGGGAAAATCCCTTAACATTACCAAGGTTTGAACCCAGGACCTAAGTCCTGGGTTGCCTCAGCCTTAATCACCAGGCTAAGGCCTCATCGGCCCTGTTTCCGACCAAAAAAAAAATAATCTCATATTGTACTATGTAGGCTTCAATTTGGTAATGATTGCAAAAACACATTAAATCAGGATCTAAATTATAGGGGCATCTGGCAAGATGTTGAAGCAGCAGCTAGTGGCATCCACTAATTAAGGAAGCAAAAATGATTAACTCCAACGCTATTAACAAACATATAATGGGGCAAACCATTTCCAACATACAAATTGTCAAAATTAGTAGACTAGCTAAAGCCAAGCAGCTTTTAAGTCTTCTCAAAAAGGAACAAATTTACATGAAATAAAAAATGAAACTTGAAAGATACGAAAAATAAGTACCAAGGAAATTTTTCATATTCATTTAACTCGAATTTCAAAATAAATACTATTAAATAATAAAAACGTCAAACAAAAAAATTCCAAAATGTCTCTCCATGTATATATAAGAAAATTTTATGCAATAATTGCACATATATATTATATTAAAAAAAATATGGACGGTGGAATCCCAATGTGCCCACATATGGGCCCTAATTAATCTGAAATTGTGGGGATGGAAGTTGGTAGGAGCAACAGCTCAATTGACTTTGTATTTTTATTAAAATTTCATCTCCTTTATCTTTAAAGTGTAGTTTGTTTCATTAAAACTAATGGTAAAAATCAGAATTAAAATGAGCACTTTCAATTTTTAGTTTTAATGGACTAAAAAATTATATTAGAATGAGCATGAATTTTCCATCCATTTTTATGAGAAATGAATTTCATTATATTATTTTATAAAGCATTTACTAATATCATGTGAATGAATATAAATAACATTTGTCTGTTCCTAGATACTCCTACTAAAAGAAGCAGTTTTCATTTTTCGTTAGGAATTAATTTAGTGGACAATGATAGATGTCACTAGTAATGATATTATGAACATTAAAAAATAAAATTTTTTGTTAAAATGAAATGTGACGTCATATGTAAAAAGCATGTAAATGGAAGAAGATGCTGTAAAAAGAATTTCACTCTTCATAAATATTAATATTCATATAGTATTTATTATCTACATAAATCATTATCCTAATTTAACACATAGAAGGGGCAAGAAAAAGATGATCTACTTTTAAATCAAACGTACAAAAAGAGAAGTGGAACATGGCTACTTCGACTTAATAAACAAGAAAACGAAAACAAAAAGGAAAAAGTTGAAAGAAATTGAGACAAAGAACAAGTCCAAACGAGTCACTGTTCCCATTGCTAGCTATAGCTGGTTTTGCTTGGTTGCTTCTTGGCTCTTTCTTATTTGTTTCGAGGCAGCCTTCGGTATTTATAAAAACTATATATGCCAATTATCATACATACGACATCATTTTTTAGATCCACATATTATAGAAAACAACGGAACTGCGGCAGTGGATAGACATGGGAAATTGTTTCGGAACTCCTGTCAACAATCATCAAAGCCCCTCTACAACTCCAGGTACAATACCATCCAGTTCTTTTACTTTGTGTTATATATAAATATATATTGCTGATTCTTTCGTTTGAAGAAATGAAAACGCCAAGAAATTAAACTATGTGCAAAAGGGCTATATATACGTATATATAAAGCTTTGCCGTGATCATATATGTATATATAGTAATTAATCTTCTCTATTTTGTTTTTAATGGTGTTGCAGGAGGATCTGGTAATAACAGCAAACAAAGCATCAGCAAAGAGAAACAGAGACCACAAAACGTTGGGTTTGCAGCTACGGATGGAAGCAGTAGTAATACTGAAAATATCACTCGTCTTCCTCCTCCTCTTCCAACCGGCAGGATCAACACCCCGAATCTCAAAATGTTCACGTTAGCTGAACTAAAACAGGCCACAAGGAACTTCAGACCTGATACTATGCTAGGGGAAGGTGGATTTGGAAGAGTTTTTAAAGGTTGGATAGACGACAAGACTTATGCTCCGTCCAAAGTCGGCGTTGGTATGGCAGTCGCCGTCAAAAAGTCCAGCCCTGATAGCCAACAAGGTCTAGAAGAATGGCAGGTAAACTTGTAGTAAACGGCCAGTTTTCTCTTCTACATAACCCCATTTTTTCCTTCAACAAAAACAGCTACGTAACATATAAATTATGAATTCAACTCCTTACTTTTTAGGTCAGGAAGCACATATTCTAGCTACGAATTAATAGTCATTGGCTTAAAGATTCAAATTTTTTTTTTTTAAATAAAAAAAATGGTTGGTTGGTTTATAAATATAAATTCCCACTTGAATTGTCATAGTGTGAGATATATACAGTCAACAACCATCAAATTAATTAGTTAAATAACTTCGTTCAAACTCTCCATTTCCATAATGCCTTCACATGGAA
Organism: Mallotus japonicus; assembly: GCA_949634005.1. NCBI lineage: Eukaryota > Viridiplantae > Streptophyta > Magnoliopsida > Malpighiales > Euphorbiaceae > Mallotus > Mallotus japonicus. Next base: position 6,972 of record CATIWK010125796.1, read on the forward strand.
CATGGACTAGGATTGTTTAGTTTATAGCTATAGCAAAATACGGAAATAAGAAACGTAGCGGCAGCAGGCCGCTACAAAGATGCTTATGTCCTTAAAAATGTCCATTTTCAATTGATTTTATCCTCTGTTTATGGAGTAAAATCAATAATTAAAAAAAATTGTTTTATGTGGGCCGCAGGTATCATTATTCAGCAAAATAATATATGTATATATTTTTTATTAGACGCTGTTTGTAATATTCAATAGTCGTAAAAGTTTTGACTATTTTAAAATTTAAGTGAGTTAAATTTATAAGGGAGGTAAAATTCTTTTGGTATATGTTTTTTTCTATACATAAAACTGCAAACTAAAATTTTATTTATGCAAATTCCAACTTTTTAGAGATGTTGGTAAAGAAGATAATATTGTTGTTGAATTCCATATAAGCTGTGATTTATGTCCAAAATTATGCTCCATAAATATTATTTAGTACCTTTTTTTATTTTTCTTGACTTTGAATAATTCCTTCCTTTTTGTAACAGTTGACTTTTAGCTTTACAATATTAATATATATATTTATATATGACGTCCATGCTGATGCTGATATATATATATATATATATATGAGTAATAGTAAAAATAATTTGAGTGTTTGAATAATCTGATTTCTTGATTGGCAGAGTGAAGTGAACTTTCTTGGGAAGTTTTCACACCCCAATCTTGTGAAGCTTTTGGGTTATTGTTGCGAAGAGAAACAATTTCTTCTTGTCTATGAATATATGCAAAAGGGGAGCTTGGAAAATCATCTCTTCAGAAGTAAGAAGCACTAGTAGTTAATTTCAAAAACCATGTCTTTTATATAGGAATTTTTTGTTCTTTAATACTAATCATTTGCTGAATGAATTATTTTTTGCAGAGGGTGCAGAGCCACTTTCATGGGACGTTAGACTTAAAGTAGCAATTGGAGCTGCTAAAGGCTTAGCTTTCTTGCACACATCAGAGAAGAGTGTCATCTATAGGGACTTTAAGACCTCCAACATCTTGTTGGATGGGGTATACTTTCTTATTTATCTTATCTTTTAGCTATATTCTCTAAGATCCACCCAGCTAGTGTCATTCAAGACTAATCAATAACTATGTTAATCTTGATTTTCCAGGACTTCAACGCCAAACTTTCAGACTTTGGGCTGGCTAAATTAGGCCCTATAAATGGCAACTCTCATATAACAACAAGGGTCATGGGCACGTATGGCTATGCAGCTCCTGAATACGTAGCCACTGGTATAATTCTATTTCCTTGATTCTTTTGCAACTCTTCTTTTCAATCAGCTAAAACAAGAATTGAGAATTTGAACAATGCTCCAAATTTACAGGCCATTTATACGTGAGGAGTGATGTTTATGGGTTTGGAGTTGTGCTTCTTGAAATGTTAACTGGTCTAAGAACACTTGACACCAACCGACCCACTGGTCAGCACAACTTGATAGATTGGGCAAAGCCAATGCTTTTTAATAAGAAAAAGCTTAAAAAGATAATGGACCCAAGGCTTGAAGGCCAGTACCCTATAACTGGTGTGATGCAAGCAGCCGACATTATAAATCAATGCTTGGAATCAGATCCCAAAAGTAGACCTTCTATGGAAGAAGTTTTAGACACCTTAGAAAGTATAAATTCCATCAAGGAAAAGCCCAGTGAGAGCAAAAGTAAGATAAAAAAGCAGGCAATCAAACGCCAAGGCCAACAGTCAACCCATCAAAGTTACAACCATCATGATCGATCTCCACTTCATTCCAAGTATGATGGGCATGGGAAAGCAGCTCGAGCTCACCCATCTTCAGTTAGATCAGCCTGATTAAACATAGAATGCACATAAAAATGTATTGTACACTAAGAGATTGTATGTTGTTGTTCCTATAAAATTTTCCCTCTGTTGTTGTAATTTTTGGACTCTTTTTTAACAAAGATGAAATATAGAGAGACGCATAATTCCATCCTAAGTTGTTTTTTGGTTCAATTGTAATGATGCAGAACTTCATTGCTGAACTAGAAGCCTGTAAATTTCAAGGATTAGGATGTTGCTTTTCTGGGCCAATCTCTCCATACCAAAATCTCTTGTTGAAAGAGCTCCTTCATGTTTCTATTTTTGCTTCTTCTAAGTTTTCCATCGCTAACACTTTTTTTCAAAAAAAAACCTACTTTAAGCGCGTATTACATTTAATTGTTAAATTTTTGTGATATATTTTATATTTTCATTGATCAAATATAAAATATATAGATATATGTCACACATCAAATTGATCAAAGTAAAGTCTTTATGGACCACCAGTTTATTCTTTGTTTTTAATTAATTGCATACCAAAAAAAAAAAGAGAATTTTTTTTAAAACCCCACCAAATTTAATGAGCTAACAAGATATAGGCAAGTCAATTTTTCCATTTTCTCTTTTTTCTTTTTTCTGAGAATAATAAAATAAGACTTTGAAAAAAGAAATTAAGAAGTGATGAAGAAGGAATGATTCAGAGTTTTGATGACAGAAGTGCTGAGTGCAGACTTCCAAGTACAATATGGGAATGAGAGTTAAAGTTTCTTTTTTATGGTAGCTACCCAAAGCAATTATCAGCATTTGTCCTGGAGTCAAGACTATCATCATTGACAAGAATATCACTGGACAGATATAAGCCAAGGGCCATGGTTATGTACAATATATTATATATGTATACACTAATACTATATATATGCATGCCCTTAATTAATTATTTGCTCATAAATCACCATTAATTATCAAGTTAGCAAGGTCAACCCGAATGCTAGCAGTTGCCCGTGCTTGCTTGCTAATTAAGGCCATGTTCTTGTTCTTACAGTTAAAAACAAACAAAAGTTGTTTGTCACTGGATGACATGAACCCAAAACACACCAGTACATCAGGGCCCGGTCCATAATAATGCTGGGATGGCATGTATGTCAATGTCTCTTGCTTGCACGGATGGACTTGCTTTTGTCTCTTTATTTTCATTAGTGGTCTGCACAGAAATTATTTAACTATTTAAACACTCCTCATAGTCATCGATATTAATTAGCTTAAAGTCCATACTTCTACATGTGAATGATGAATTAGTTTCATGGCCCCAAAAGAAATATGATGATTTGATTCCAAAAATAATGTTAAAAAAAAACACCGTACGTAATCACATTTAGAGACATGATTTCACATGGCTGCACGCTCCCCATTGCTGACCAAACCTTTCGATCCAGGGAAAAAAGAAAGAAAAAAGAAAAGAGTTGCTACATTCATATGGTACCAGCTGCTAAGTTAAAAAGAGTCATGTCTTGATGATTTTCTTTAGTGGTGGGGTGGCTATCGTGGCCCCATTACCATTGGTCTCAAGGGTCAAGCACCAGTCGGCGCATTCTATTGTAATCATGACAATATGATGAAGAATAATCTCTATAATTACCACAAGAATTTTTAGGACTGCCCTTTTCAGAAAAGAAAAAAAAATAGCTAGTCTTGAATAATGCTCTTAGGTCAATATCAAATTGTCTAAACTGAAATAATGTGATTAGAACATCTCAGATTTAATTTGTAGCGTTTTTAAACTTAAAAAAAAATTACTTAAAGATAATAGAATCTAATTATTTGATTCGAAAAGAATCATAAAAACAAAAAAATCCTTAAACAACTAATTTAATGCGACTTTATATACCATAACTTGAATTTAAGGCATAGTTTAAATAAAATTAATTTTTTATTGACTAATCCCAATAATTATTATATTATATTATATCTATTGATAAAATTTGTAAGTATTTTATATTTGACTAAACAAATAAAGTATATATCTATATATTATAAACTCCATCATTAAATAATGATATATTTGAAATAAATTTTAAGTTGACGGCATGGTAAACTTTATATTTTATAGAATTATATTTTCATAATTAAATAAAAAAAATTCTTTATTAACACGAACAACGATTTGTAAGTTTTACAAGAATTCTGAAAAAACAGCAACGGTGAAAAACAAAATGGTCTCTTCTTGGCCTGACTAGAGGTGAAAATCTCAGAAGAGTTGATTAGGTTCAAACTTTCAGGTGCTATAGTTCAAATAAGGGTTCATCATCCAGAAAAAGGTAAAGAAAGAGAAGTTTCAAACAAAAGGATTTCAATTTCGTTCTTGATTGAGCTGAATGCATTTCCTTTTCTCTTTCTTTTTCGGGTAATATTTTATTATGGTGATCAATTATTTAAAAGGTAAGGTTGGTTTATTGCCATTCTTCTTCCTTCACTGTTAGGGAAAGAAAAGAAAGTGCCTTGGTAGCTAGGGCATATATATATATATATATATCTAGGCCAAAGGTACAAATTGGACCCTGAATTATGCGCCTAGGACTGGATTGGACCCTTATGGTTTTTTTGTTTTCATTTGGAACTTTTTTTTTTTTTCAAAATTGTCTCAAATTGGACCTCACACAGACGGATCCCTAACAGATGTTACAAAAATGCATAGCTAGACTCGTGGGACCCACCAAAAAGGGTCAAATTGTGTAGGTTTAAAAATTAATGTGTAGATTTAAAAATTTAAACTAATTAATGAAATTTAAAAAATTTTTGGTCAACCATTAAAATTAAATTTTTGGATTACTTTATTTATAAAAATTTATAAATCAAATTCAACTCATTTTATTCTTGTCAAATTTTAATTCATATATAGATAGCTTATATTTAACTAAATCAAGATAATTGATACAAAATTTTCAATTGGCTTTGTTCAATGTGGGAGATTTCATTATTATAAATAGCCAATTGATAATTAAATCAAAATTTTAATTTTAATGGTTGACCAAAACAAATTTTAAATTTCATTAATTAGTTTAAAATTTTAAACCTACACAATAATTTTAAAACCTACACAACAATTGATAAATAAATTTTTTTATTCAATTGTTAAAATTAAATTTTAGATCAATTATCAAATTGCTATTTATATTAATGAATAAAATTGGTCATTTATTTGAAATATATGTCACTTAATTGTAAAGGTTTTTTAAATTCAATAAAAAAATTAAAAAAATATATTTTATAGGTTTAAAAACTTTATAATTATGATATATATATATTTTAAAAAATATTTATCAATTTTTTTGTTAGTAACCTTTAAAATTAATTTTTTATTAACCTATAGGACTTAATTGTACTCAATAAAAGTTCAATATGTCTTAATTTACAAAGTTGAAGTTCCAATTTGGTGGGTCCCACATGTCCAGCTGTGCATGTTGGGCTCCGTCAGTGTGAAGTCCAATTTAAGACAATATTGAACAAAAAAGTTCCAAATAAAAATAAAAAAAATATAAGGGTCCAATTTAATTCTCGGTGCATAATGTAAGGTCCAATTTGTACCTTTGGCCTTTTAACCATGCAATGATTGTGGAATGAATATCGTGATGTAAACATAGTGATTTTTTTTAATTTATTTTTTAAACATTTAAATGGTATCACACTAGTTCAATTCATTGACATACCACTATTATATAGTTGAAGTATGATTAAATTATTTTAGCAATCTATAATTGTTTTTATAATTTCCTTTAGCCGGTTCTTTGAAAAAACATTTAATTAATCTATCTTATAATTGCTTTATACATTTCTTTATTATTGCTTAAGTTGATGATTAATTAATGAATTATAACTTATGATACTGTTTTTAAAAAGAAAATTCAGAACAGCCGGCTCAATATTCTTTTAATCATGAACAATTTTCAAGCTAGAATATGCGCCTTTTCTGTGACTTGATTGGCTGATACAAATGTATAATTCTGATTGGCTAATTGATAGGTCCTAGAGGCTTCTGATTGGCCAAGTTTCCTCTTTACACATCACTCATCGGACCGGACCCATCTTCCTTTTGCATTTTTATTCTCCACAGGCCATGGGTGGACTTGGAGTCGACTTTGAATGTTTCATGTAAAATGAAGGTCAACCACACCCCTGCAAAGTCTCCTCAATTCCCCATTTCAGAAACTGCCCTTAATTCTCTACACAATTACACCATCAAAGTCCTTATTGCCCCGAAAAAGGGTTGGTCTCTCTATTTCCTCAGCTTCGTGGAAATGGTCTTTCATTTGTTGTGTTGTGTTCCTTTTTGGTGCTACAATGTGCACCTTCTTCTACTCTCAATTGTAAGAAGGTGCATGGAAATTTGAAGGTCTAAGCATGTAAAAGGAAAGTTGGAGGCATGTTACACGCCTTATGTTATTTTTCGTCTATACTTTTTCACACACAATTTTTTAAAAATAATTTATTCTTCTAATTAAAGTTCAAATTTTATATTAGAGACGCTAATATGATAGTAGTAGTATCTTTCTATAAAATAAAGAATCAATAATGAAATTAGTAAAAAAATCGAGAATGAAATATTCGTATTAACAAAAAAAAAAGTAACGAAATAACAATTAATGTTTGTTTCAATGAAAAGTAAAATGGAATATTCACTTAAAGAAATTAAAAATAAAATTTTTAGTGATAAAAAATAAATTAACATCTTTGAAAGTAATCACCCTACTAACACATAGTATAAAGATACATCAAAACTTTAAAAAGATTTCATTTTTTAAAAACTTGTATTGTCTAATTACTAATATTAAGTATGCAATCACTAACTTGGCCAATGTAATTATAAATCTAAAACAAAGTTTCTTAAACTAACAATTGTAAGATTAATGGGCAATGAATGTTATGTTTAAATTACGTCTTTAATTTAAATTATAGTAAATATAATTACGTTAAATTAGTTATTGAAAGAATTTTATCATTTTTATAGTCGTATTTGAATCAAATCAATATTTAGTAAGTTCTGATTCGAGAATTGGAGCATAATTGGACATTGCAACGTCCTACTAGGTTCTTATTGGCCAAGAGACTAGAAATGTGCGATCCATGACATAAACCAATAGCAACCCAATTGAATACCCTCTTGACCCAACCCCACTTGAATACCCTCTTGACCCAACCCCACTTGAAACGGCAAGCCAGTGGTCCATGCCACCATTTCCACGGTCAAAGAAACAAATAATGGCAATGGCTTAAATGGCATAACTGTAATTAAACAAAAATCCCATGTCAATTAAGAATACATCTTTGTATAATTAGTTAGTAACCAGCTAGCTTCTGCCAAAGCAAAGATCCTCAAATGGGGAAGTGTTCTTTATCCAAGCTTCTTATTACACTCATTAAGCTTGTGTCACTGTTCTGTCTTTTTGTTCAGTTCTCAGCTGCTGAGATCATTTTTGAAGAAAGATTCGATGGTAACATTCTTTGCTCTCTTTACTCTTTCAAGTTTCTTGAATAAAGATCTTGTTTTGACATAGTTTATTTGCTGTTTTAGTTCAGTCTTTATTGATGTATCTTGAAAATGTTACCTTTGGTTAAGACACCCAAGAAATGAAAAATCTTGAGTGTTAGTTAGTTCTGGTGATGTTTTGCCATGTCATCAACTGTAAAATCTATATGTTTTTAACTAACTCTTGCGCAATTGATAGTTGTATTTTTTTTTTTTTTTGGTTCTTTGCTCTGCTTGGTTGCTGATCAAATGGCAGAAAGAAAGACATGAAAACAAATACAAGAGCAAAAAGTTTGAACTTTGTGATACCCTTTAGGTTTAATGTTGAAAGAAATGGTTTTCATTACTTTTCTGGCTGAAAAGCTGAAGCTTGGACGAAAATGTCTTGGTTGTTTAAAAATTTACTGGAAACAAAGATGAATAAAGGTTTCACTTTGAAATGGGCTGCCCCACTTCCTCAATCCTTGATTTTTTTTGGGTGAAAACTATTGGACTGACTTCAAACGGATTGCTGATTTCTTTTTTAGATTGACATTTTGATTACCCAGAACTTTTATTTCCAAGGCAAAGAAAGGCAACTTGTATTGAAGGATATTGTTGTTATGTGCTGTTTCTTCCTATTTCATGCTTCATAACTTTGTTTCTGTCTGAAAGCTTTGATTTGACCATTGGATTAATTTTGTAATCTTGCATTCTTTGTAAAAGACGTGAACACATTGGCTTATATACTTATCTTTTTAGCTGAAATTCCACTATCTATATCACACTGATAAATGGTTTTATTCTTTTCCTTATTTGTGGAAAAAGAGGGATGGCAAAGTCGTTGGGTTAGATCAGACTGGAAGAGAAGTGAAGGCAAGGCCGGCACATTTAAACACACTGCCGGAAAGTGGTCTGGAGATCTGGATGACAAAGGTATATACACTCTTACTATTCAGTTGTTGATTGTAGTCCAAAACATGATTTTTTCTATCAATAGCCACTTTTGTAATTATATTGTCAAATAATGATTTCATGACAAAATTATTTGTCTCTTGCTTTTAAATATGTGCTGTCCATTGGTTTATAACTCAATACATCCCAATAGATTACTCAAAGCTTCATTATATACCCTCTTGCGTCGACTTTGTGAACTTGACAATTGAATTTTGAAGCTAACAGAACTAATAGTGCTGTTCGTTTTAATCCATTTTATTTTGTGCATTTTGTTGTTTACTTTGTTGCTAGCTTCCACTAACATGCAAGGAAAAGTTTATTTAACTCCAAATTTGGATACCTTGTAGGTATTCAGACAACTAATGATGCTAAACACTTTGCAATATCTGCAAAGATACCAGAGTTGAACAACAAGAACAGAACATTGGTCCTTCAGTATTCTATAAGGTTTGAGCAGGACATTGAATGTGGTGGCGGTTACATAAAGCTTCTCTCTGGATTTGTAAATCAGAAGAAATTTGGTGGAGATACTCCATACAGGTTTTTCTTTTATATATACATATATATATATATATACATGTTTCATGCCATGCTATATATACGTTGCTTTTCTTTTTTGTCAAAAAAAGTTCTCCAAAATTTTTCAAGGGTTATCATTTGTGAGAGATCTTTTGCCCCATCGAAACAAGTTATCCTTCTCGCAATTTGGGGCTTGAGGCTGGTTACTTCTAAATATGTCTTAACATTGGCAAATTTTGTTTTGCCACACATTCAAAGTTTTGTCGTTGCTACTGCTTTTCTTGTTCTTTTGTTTTGACTTATGATTCTGAAATGAGCATATATATATATATATATATATATGGGCCACTGCAGGAGTACTTGTGTTCCACTTTTCTCTTGTCCATTGGCTTCTTTAGCATAGTCTGTGTGCTCATACCAGTTTTCTTTGCTGCAGTTTAATGTTTGGACCAGATATATGTGGCACACAAAAAAAGCATCTGCATGTTATACTCTCATACCAGGGCCAAAATTATCCAATCAAGAAGGAGTTAGAATGTGAAACCGACAAGTTGACTCATTTCTACACATTTATTCTAAGGCCTGATGCAAGTTATAGCATCCTGATTGATGGTCGGGAAAGGGATTCTGGAAGCATGTACACTGACTGGGACATTCTTCCTCCACGAAAAATTAGAGATACCAAGGCGAAAAAGGTTTTTTTTTTTAAAATGTGTTTGGAATCTTAGAATTTGGTTAGCCTGACATTGTTGAAAGACAAGAAACTGCTGCTTTTTTTATTTTTCATGCTTTGGAGAGTTTTATGGCGTACCCTTTTAACATCTATTCTTCCATGTACTACAGCCTAAAGACTGGGATGATAGGGAATATATTGATGATCCTAATGCTGTCAAACCTGAGGTACCAAAACTTCTATTTCTTCTTACTGTTTTACAAGTGCATTAAGTACATGTTCAACTTTTGAGTATTTTGACATTGCAGGGATATGACAAAATTCCAAAAGAAATTCCCGACCCAAATGCTAAAGAGGTTAGTTGTTTTACTTGAATATCATTATTTGATAAAAGCTAATTGTAGAGCATTGGCTGGCTTCTCGATGATGATGTAACTACATGGTGAATTGATGTGCAAATTGTTTGCCCAAGAAGCTGCACTGTTATTGTGTTCTTCAATGTGTCTGGTGAGATGTAACAAAATAAAGAAAGCTAATAATCCATCTTTTCTTCCCGCTGCTTAGCCTGATGATTGGGATGATGAAGTTAATGGCATTTGGAAACCACCAAAGGTACCAAATCCAGCATATAAAGGACCATGGAGACCCAAGGTATGGTATTCATTAAAGCTTAAACATTTCTTTTTTTCATTGTTGTTATTCATCAGTGTGACTTTTTCTGATATTGGCAGAGAATCAAGAACCCTAATTATAAGGGTAAATGGAAGGTTCCTTATATTGACAATCCAGGTACTCCTGTGTTCCCTGTATATGTTCTGCTGCCAGTTTCAGATTGAATGCAAGCAGAAGCTAATACATTCCTTTTTCTCTATAATATCCCCAGAGTTTGAAGATGACCCTGATCTTTATGTGCTTAAGCCCATAAAATATGTGGGAATTGAAGTTTGGCAGGTAAAAATTCCCTAATATGCTAATTTGGCATGGCCTGTTCTTCATCTTCCATCTAGCGACTTTGTTTATGAGATGATTCATGCCTTGTTACATGGTGGAATTTAGGTTAAGGCTGGCTCAGTTTATGACAATATTTTGATATGCGACGACCCAGATTATGCAAAAGAAGTCATCCAGGAAGTTTTTGCCAATAGGGAGGTTTGTCCTACTCCCTGATGTTAGCTTCATAATGCCATTTGCGAATCGCTCATATGATGAATTTTGTCTTACAATTGACATGGTCCTAACTTAGATTTATCTTCTGGAATTTCAGATTGAAAAAGAAGCCTTTGAGGAAGCAGAAAAGATCAGAAAAGCTCGAGAGGAAGAGGTTATCATATATTTCAAAACAATCTATCTATTATACTTCACTTCCCTTGCAAAATTTTCCATTTCGTCAATGACTTCTAAGTACTTTGAGTCCTCGTATGTGCAGGAAGCTCAAAGAGCTAGAGAGGAAGGTGAGAGGAGAAGAAGAGAAAGAGGATATGATCGGCGATACCGAGACAGATACAGAGATAAATACAAGAGGGTTTGTGCCTGATGTGCCTGAATCTTTTTCCATTATGTGTTTCATTTGTGTTCTTCACTCCTTTCAGACTACCTTCGTTATAAGAAAAGAGCTGAAGGCTGTGTCCCTGAAACCAACTTTGCATAGTATCTTTATAGTTGCAAAAATAAAACAGCCATAGATTGGCATGCTCAATATTTTTTCTGCAATTTTAGGCATTTTTTTTTGTTCCTCTCTGCTGCTACATCTGATTCTGTTTGAAGATACACATTCTGACTTTAATAATTTGAATTTGTTTTACAGCATCCCCGTGATTACTTGGATGATTATCATGTAAGTTTCAACCTTGTCTTTTCCTCCCTCTTTCAGAAGTTTAATTTATAGATGAATGTTGTTCACCTCTACTGCTAAGGAACCCAAGCTCCGTGCACAGAAGTGTCTATAACTAGAAAAGAATATTTGTTGTTCTTGCTTCATACATTCTCCTTCCTCTAGTGTTCGGGCTGATCAATAAAATATATTTTCACATTGATGATGCTTAAACTTTCTCTGCAAAATTCTGATAAACTCATCGCTAAAGTAGGATATTTCCATTTGATCCTCCAGGCAACTGCTTATTTCTACACTGACCTTTTCTCTGCATAATGTATGCTTAAAGCACCTTGCTAACATCATTCTCATTTTAATCTGAATTCAGGATGAACTGTGAAAGGTGGTCTTCACTCGTCTTCCACGCAGGAGCCACTGCACCAGAATCTGCTACCATCCACAAGCACCTTGGATTAGTGTTTCTTGTGTTCTTGATTATTACACAATTCTTAGCTGTAACTGTACTAGAATAAATTTATTGAAAAAACAATATTTATATGCTCTTCTATGCATCAACATTTCATTATGTGGTCGTGTTGTGTGTTGTATCCTGCAAAGGTACCAGCATACTCTAGACCTGCAACACTCTTTCAAGGTCAAGAAATACATTTGGCAGAAATTTCTAGAAGTCAAGAAATGCTAACGCCAAAGTGTTTCATTCTAATCCAAGATTTTCACTATTGCAATATTTTCAACTTTTTTCCATGCTTTTTTATTTCTATTCAATTTTCATAATTTCTATTTATGTTATTTACTTTAGATTTTATGAATTGTACTATTTAATAAAATAAACACTGCATAATTATTTTGGTATTAATATCATTATTTTGAACAAAATATTAATACTATCAACATTTATATTTATCATAATATGAAATAATATCATTTAAAATTTTAAGTTAAAATGGATAAATTTTTAAATAATTTAAAAATGAGTATTAAAATTGAAAATAGAGACACAAATAAAGGATACAATTGATTAGAATTACAACTAAAAATGTCAATTAGTCTAGAAATATGAAAATTAAAAATTTTGAGTAAAATTACAAATTCACAAATAAAAAGTTTTTTTCATTTTTCTTGTGTCATTGGGAACATGGATGATAGCACCATCTATCTACAGTGTAGCTTTAGTGAACAACGAGAACAAAAGCAAATCAATACAATTGACATGAAACGTAATCATCCACCTATTTAAAGTGACATTACACAGTGCAGCATTATACTCAGCAAAAATGTAGAAGAAATTGATCTTGCATGGAAAAAAAAGTATGTATGATAATAAGAAAAAAGTTGGTAAGATTCAGCATTTGGTTGAATTTGCTAATGATAATACAAATGGTCACAAAATTTGACAATTTTGCCAGTAAAGATATCTCCGGAGTTCCTTACATCCAAAAGCAATACCATTCTAATATTCAGATATTAGTGCTGTCTTCCTGGATAAATAATAGTCAATCAATTGAAAACTCCCTGGCGCCTTAATGTACTCCATTTGCTATGGACTAGAAAATGAAACTACATTTCAAATTCAACTGGTCTAGGGTTTGTAGCTTTAAATAGATCCATTATCTTCTTCTGACAGCAGAACTCTGTCCTCGTTGTACTGCTCCTGCTGGCTGGGCACCTGCCTGGCCTGTGGCTTGTTCCTCGGGCATATTCATTGCTTGAGTTATAGCATTCATCATTATGAGTCCAAGAGGAATCAAGTACATCCACTGAAACAAAGACAATCAGTTTAGCATCCCAAGATAAATAAGAGTTTACTTTATGTTGGGGGGTATGAGTAAAAACAGGAGGAAGAGCTGGAGTAAACGCATAAATGAACTCACATATTTAGCCCAGAAGGACCTTTCTGGTGGTGCTATTGTTTCGCCCTCTCCATTTTCTCCAAGGGCCTCTTCAGTAAATATTGGAGATCTGCCAAAGGTGTGATGTAAACAGATTTAGAAGTGTCTGAGATACAAGTATGAGCAACAAATTTCAGACCAAAGGCAAAAGAAAAGCATTTGCAGTTGCACATGGCAAATGCTGTAGTTCATGGTGAAGCCTTAATCTCTGCTGTTACAAATAACACTACTTAAAAACAAGTGAAATGATGTAAAACTAAAAACTTCTA
>CATIWK010125832.1:0-21666 GCA_949634005.1 Mallotus japonicus
GAATTCAGACCCATCAGCTGCTCAAACTTTATTTATAAGGTAATTTTGAAGGTGTTAGACAACCGTTTATGTCAGTGTATGGATGGGCTAATCACATTGAACCAATCAGCTTTTGTTCCAAAATGGAGCATTGCAGATAACATAATTATAGCTCATGAGGTTATCCATAGTCTTAACCGAAGGAAACTCGAAAGAGTTAAAGGAATGGCGGTCAAGCTCGATATGGAAAAGGCCTATGATCGGGTTAGCTGGTTGTTCATTGAAGTAGTGATGAGAAAGATGGGATTTGATGAAAAGTGGGTAAGATGGGTTATGAAGTGCATAACAACAGTATCGTATACTATGGTTATTAAAGGCGAAGCGCAAAGTTATTTTACACCACAAAGAGGGCTAAGGCAAGGCTGCCCCCTATCTCCGTATATCTTTCTTCTTGTTGTAGATGTCCTATCTCGGCTAATTAATCTAGAAAGGTTACGGGGTAAGCTAGTGGGTTACATCATCAAGCATGGTTGCCAAGCGTTAACCCATATCCAATTGCAGATGACACCCTTCTTTTTGGTAAAGTTGATGTAGAGGAAGCCAATAACTTAAAGAACATTCTCCAAATGTACATGGTTTCCTCGGGTCAAAAGGTAAATTTTCAAAAATCTAGAATCCTGTTTAGTGCTAACACTCCAGCTTATTTAAGAATGCAGATCTCAGATGTCCTAGGCATAAAAGAAGATCATACCCTAAGAAAATATTTGGGTGCTCCTATGGAATGGGGGAAATCTAAGGTGCAAATGTGCCAAACGATTTGTGTGCGTGATCAACAAAAGGTGCAGGAGTGGAAAGCTAATATGTTGTCGCAAGCGAGCAAGGATATTATGGTGAAAGCGGTTCTCCAAGCCATCCCTTCTTATATAATGTCCATCTTTAAAATTCCCAAAACAGTGATCAACAAGCTTGAACATATGATTAAAAATTTATGGTGGTCACAAGATACAGAGAAAAGGAAAATACATTGGGTTATATGGGAAGTTTTGACAGGCAATAAAAAAGATGGAGGATTGGGTTTTAGAGAACTTGAATTATTCAATGAAGCTCTCCTTGCTAAACAATGTTGGCGAATCTTGAAGAATCCCCTGTCCCCCTGTGCAAAATTATTGAAGAGCATATATTTTCCATACCAAACATTCATGGAAGTCGGTTTAGGTTGCAGACCATCCTAGTTGTGGTCAAGTATACTACAAGGTAGAGAGCTTTTAAGGACAGGGTGCAAATGGAGTATTACGTCAGGACAATTGGTGAATATATGGGAAGATAGGTGTGTTCCTGACCTCCCTGGGTTTAAAGTGCAGTCCAGGCCTCCCCTAAATAACCATTATACCATGGTGAAGGACTTGATTGATGAGCATACACATTCATGGGACCAATGGATTCTTGGCCAACTTTTTAGTCTCGCAGAAGTGCGGGCTATAAGGAAAATTCATTGTTCTGGTAGAAGGGGGGAAGATCATATTGTTTGGCATTACAATAAGAAGGGGTTTTATACGGTTAGATCAGGTTACTATCTGCGTAAATAGGAGGTGAATTAAATGGTGGGCCCAGTCAGAAATCAGTCTCCGCTCATGGGGAAAAAGAATGGGAAGCTATATGGAAATTAAATGTTCTTGCAAAGATTAAATTCTTTATATGGAGGTGTTATAGAGATGGACTGGCGACAAGATTAAACTTAAACAAGAGACATTGTTCTCAAGATGTCTTGTGTCAGGTTTGTAACTCTTACCCAGAATCTATTGAGCATGCGCTGTTTAAGTGTCATAAAGCAACTATGGTATGGTTTGGGTCTTCTTTTAATTTTAATACAGCAGAGATGGGGGACAGTTCTTTTAAGGAATGGTGGTGAGACACAGTTATTTGCTTGAATCAGAATGATGGAAACCACCGTCTTGAATTGGCAGCAATAATCTTATGGCAGATTTGGAGACATAGAAATGAAGAAATTTTTTGCTCGACCAAGTATGATCCTGGGATAATGATCTCTAAAAGCAATGCACAATGGAATGAATGGATTACCAGTCATAAAAAGGGAGATAAGAGTGTGCATCGCCAACAAATAATGCATTCTAGATGGGAATTTCCTCGAATGGGACTCTACAAGGTGAATTGTGATGCGTCCTTTGATCCCAATACTCAGCAGGCTAGAGCAGCTTTTATATGTAGGAATTCTCAAGGAGATGTGATAACAGCTAAAGGGAAGAAATTTTTCTGCTCGTCTATCGAAGTTGCAGAAGCTTTGGCTGTTAGAGGTCTTCGATTTATCAACAATCATTATTTACCTGGTACAATCATAGAAACATATGCTAGCGTAGTAGTCGAAGAAATAAAAGCTGCTATGCAAAAAGGAGTGGATGAAATTAGATGGGATTTAAGATCCATTGTTGAGGAGATATGCTTACTCATGTCAAGGGATTCGTTCGTTCATGGAATTGAAGTTGGATTTATTTTTCGTGAAGCCAATCAAGCAATAGATTGATTGTCCAAAAATGCTTTTTTATTTCAACAATGGGACATATGGGCAACAGTTCCGGAGGATTTTCACTATATTTTGCAGAAAGATAAAGAGATTAGTGTTTAGGGGTTTGGGGTTTGCTTTCGCGTTGGTTTTGGTGGTGCAGCGTTTCATTTGTCTTGCTTTGCTGCTGCATTTTGTCGTTGGGTTGGTGTTTGAGTTTTCCAAACAGAGCTGCTCTGTTCTTCTGAGGTTGTTGTCATAGCTTCCCCTTTCTCCACTGCTCAGTTGGTGGTTCTTTTGTCTTCTGTTTGTTGTTTCCCTGGCCTGGCTAGTGGTCTTGTTTCATTGTTTTAATGCCCAAAAAAAATTAAAAATTAAAAATCAAATCAAATCAAATCACAAGATTTAGTTCATATTAATAATATTAATTAAAAATAATATATTTTATATAAAAGTATATTTAATATAAGATACTGTTTAACTTTAATATATATTACTTCATAATACTCATTATTAAATTTTCTAATAATATAATATATTAAATATAGTATAAATAATAGAATTTGCAGTAATCATTGTACATATTTTTAGTTAAAAAAGAAAGTCAAATCTAAATTTCAAGACTATGAATATATTAATAGTTTTTTTACTCCATAAAAACCACTTGAAAGTTGAAATAAATAGTTATTGTGAAAGAAAAAAAATCAATAAAAGGATAAATAAAAATCTAAATCGATATTGCTATTCTTCAAAATTAAAAGAACGAATGAAAAGGAAAGATTATTAGAGAATCTATAAAGTTAATTATTTTTATCAGCCTCATTAAGTTTAAAAAACAAAATTGAAAAAGAAAGAACAAGTGAGGTTTGTGTTATTATTTTGGAATATCAACTTTAAAATATCAACTTTTAAAGTGTTATTAATTAAAATACCATCACTTTTATATAAAGTATAAGATATGCAACAGCAACATTAGCAACTAGCAGCAGTAATAAGCAACAGTTCTATTCGAGTTGTTTCAAGTGTTATCAACTGAAAGCTAATCATTTGTTGATGTGCGGTGATTAAGTGAAGCTTAGATTAGTCTTTGTTGTATTAGATTATAGCTAAATCCACTGTAACTAACTTGCAAGTTGTTATGTAACTTCTAGTGACAATTCAACATTTACATTATGTATATAACAAAATCTTGTACTATATTTACAAAATAATGAGAAAAATAACTTCAGTTTTCATTATGTATCAGAGCATTAATTAAATCAATTTTCTTTTCTCAAGAAATAAACAACTTCTTCTACTTATTTTTTATTTTCTTTTTGATTGAATTCAACTTTTTTCATCTTGAAAAGAATAGAAGAAGATCCAACTAGCCCTTACTATATGTATCTAAGTGAAAATCCTTCTTTAGTTGTAATGACAAACTTGCTAATAGGAGCAAACTATCATACATGGAGCAGAGTTATAAGAATGACTTTATTGTCAAAGAACAAACTCAAGTTTGTTGACATTTCCATTCCTATTCTAGCAAATAATGAAGAGCATTTTACAACATGGGAAAGGTGCAAATACCATGGTTAATTCTTGGATTTATAGAGCAGTCATACCCTCCATTATACAGAGAAGTACATGGCTCAATAATGCCCTTGATGTTTAGAATGATTTAAAAGAACGCTTCTTACAAGGTGATGTTTTTCATATAGCAGATTTGCAAGCTGAGATTTATACATTTCTCCAAAATTCAATGAATGTCGCAAAGTATTTTACTCAATTGAAAATTTTGTGGGATGAATTAGTGAATCTCAGAATAATTCCAAACTGTTGTTTGTAATTATCAGTTTGATGACTATTTGATAAGATTCTTGAAAGGCTTGAATGAAAACTTTGCTACTGTCAGGTCTCAAATCATGCTCATGAATCCTTTGCCTGCAACAAATAAAGTTTTTTCACTAGTTTTACAGCATAAGAGATAATATGTTATGAGTTCAGCAAGAGGAAACTCAGAAGCTAGTGTCTTTATGACTAAAGCTAATGCAGATGCATTTGGTTATGACATTAATGTGCTTCTTGCAAAAGGAAGTAGTAATACAGGTTTTCAAAGTCAAAGACGAACTAGATTTATCAATAACGAAAGGGGTGTTTGTTCTTATTGTGATTTTTCTAGACACCATTGGTGTTACAAGAAACATAGTTATCCCCAAAGCTATGTGCCAAGATCAAAACAAATTGGTTCAAGCTTCGCAAATCATGTTGAAGCAGCATATCATATGCAAGAAAATCATGTTGTTGTAGTGGAATATTATCTAGAAAGTAATTCTTTTAATGGAAGCTTAATGAAAGTTCTTAACAATCTTTTCAATTCATAAAAGAGTAGTATAACAAGATTTTGGCATTGATTCAAAATTCTAATTTCTAGCACGATAGACAAGGCTTTTGTTAATATAATAAGCAGCAGTAGTCAAATTGCTTCAAGTTCCTGTAAGGATTTGCATGCCGATTATTGTACTTCCTCATATACAGCTTATCTTTCAGCTAAAAAGAATAAAAATGATTGGATAATTTATAGTGGTGCAACTGATCATATTGTCAATTCCCTTATTTTTTTCATTATATGAACTTGTTCAAAATGTTGTTGTTCATTTTCCTAATGGATATACTATTCCTATTTCCTTTATAGGAACTATTCAAGCCCACAAGTCTATTGTTTTAACCAATGTTCTTTTTTCCCCTTTTTGGTTTTAACCTTATCTCAGCCAATAAACTCACTGATTCACCTAAACATTATTTAATCCTTTACAATAATTCTTTATTTTTCCAGGATGTTCAAAGCTAGAAGAAGATTGACTTAGCCAAGAAGCAAGATGAACTGTATTATTTGACCAGCTTTCAACTTGTAATTCTGTCATTTCAAATAGTATTACTCTAAACAATATTTGGCATTACAGATTAGGTCATTTATCTAGTAATAGATTAAAGTAGTTTCGTTCAAAAATAGATTAAAGTAGTTACAAACCCTTGATCTTAATATTACTTCTTCAAATAATGATACTCTAGCTTGTGATATTTTTCATTTTGCCAAACAAAAGAGACTTCAGTTTCCTTTAAGCAATTTTGTTTCTGATTCTTATTTTGACCTTGCTCATCTTGACATATGGGGTCCTACTAGTACAAAATCCTATTATGGTCACAGGTTTTTTCTTACAATTGTCAATGATTATATTTGTTTTACTTGGGTGTTTTTAGTGAAGCAAAAATCTAAAACTAGAGAGCTCATAAAATCCTTTTCTTTATTTTGTTCATACATAATTTAGCAAAGTTATTAACACTATTAGCTGATAATTGATTTGAATTTAGTATGCCAGAATTTCACAAATATATGGGTACAATTCATTAGACTTCATGTACCTACACTCCTCAATAAAATGGAATTGTTGAAAGAAAACATCAACATATTTTAAGTGTAGCTCAAGCTTTAAAATTTCAGGCATCTTTGCTTTTTTTTTTTTTTTTTTGGAAAGGACATCTTTGCCTTTACATTTTTGGGCTAATTGCATTCTTCATTATGGTTCGAAAAAAAAAATAGACTACCATCTCCAGTTATTCACAATAAAACACCTTTTGAGTTACTTTATTTTAAGTCACCATCATATAAAAAAAAAAGCAGTCTTGCTCTCATGGCACGTGCTTTTGTCTTGTCCTACTGACAAGTTTTTATTTCATTCTATTTCTTTATTCTCTACTATTTATTGTTATTTCTTTGTCATGGCTTCTTCCTCTCGTGATAATTTCAGCAATCTTGATGATCGATATAAGGCTCTGACAATCGCAGATAACGATGGTGATGGCCTTGTTATCGGGAGTGATGAACTAGTCAATACAACACAGAGTTTCCAACTATGTCTTATAGGTATATTCTTAACTGATAAACCTATAAATTTACCCCCAAAGCCTTAGCCTAGTGGTGGAGGCTTGGGGGTGTGGGTTGAAGGTTGGGGGTTCAATACCCCCCTCCCCCCCTCAACCTCCCCACAAATTTGGTCAAAAAAAAAAAAAAACCTATAAATTTCAATGCTATGAAGAATACGTTGGCATCCCTTTGGCATCCTGTTCTGGGTATTTGTGTCAAGGATATGGGCAATCAGATTTTTTTTTTTTTTTATTTCAAATCTTTCACCTTCTTGATTCGAATCGAGTGGTGGAATCTGGTATATGGTCATTTGAGCAAAACTTATTGGTGCTCTGTCAGTACGATGGTTCTATTCCTTTCCATTTAGTGGACTTTCATCATTCAGATTTTTAGATTCAAGTGCATAATTTGCCAACTGTTTTTCGTTTGGATAGAGTTCTAAAACATATTGGTAATTATATTGGCGAGTTTGTTTCTTATGACCCTTGAAACTTCACTAGTATTTAGAATCTGTTTGTTTGTATTCGAGTCACTGTTAATGTCCAGAAGCAACTCATGTTAAGACTGAAAGTAGAATACTCTATTTATAGTTTTCAAGCTTATCTTATTTTTTTTTTCTCGATGTCATGTTGTTAGTATCACAATTGGGTCACGACTGTTAATTTGTTAGTTGTTAGCGGGGAGGGGGGATTTATACCTAATCTATGTGGGACCCACAAGAGGTCCCTGTCCTTGGGAGCGGTCAAGGGAAATTCCCCTTGACATTGCCAAGGTTTGAACCCAGGACTCCTCAGCCTTAACCACCATGCTAAGGCCTCATCGGTTTTAAGCTTATCTTATTTATTAACTCAAAGGAGGCTGTTATAGAGCCATTACAAACAGAAAAATAATAGTAAATGCATCCACATTATCGTGGCTAAAATTAAGGAAGAATAAATCAAAAAATCTAAACTACACCCCACAAACCAGGGCTTGTTTCAACAGAAGAATAACAAACACATAAACAAGCATTTAAGACTTAGTCAACTAGTGGCCAAGCTTCCTAACAATTCCTCCCTTAAACTGATCTGTAAACATACAATCAGTTTAATTCTTGAACACTGCACATACCGAGCTGCTCTCTCATCTTCAAGAACAATTCTAACTTCAAAGGTTTTGTCATAATGTCAGCCAACTGAGCCTTTGAGCCATAATGCACCAACTCCACTACTCCATCATTAGCTAAGTCTCGAAGAAAATGAAATTGAACATCGATAAGCTTACTTCTACCATGCATAACAGGATTCTTTGAAAGTTTAATCACTGAGTTGTTATCACAGAATATAGTGCACTTACATTGCTTAAGTCCAAGTTTCCCAAGAACTCGTTGCATCCACACACTTTGACAAGCGCACGGAGCAGCATCAATGAACTCTGCTTCGGTGGTGGAAAGCACACAACTAGTTGCTTCTTGGAACTCCATGCTATAACTCCAAAACTCATTTTAAAAACATACCCTGAGGTACTTTTGTTGCCATCAAGATCACTCGCATAGTCACTATATGAATAGGCAAGCAAGCTCTCTTCTCCTTCTTTCTTGTAGAGTATTCCCAGCTCTGTTGTTCCCTTCAAGTAATGGAATACTCTCTTCACTGCTTGTTGATTCAACACAGTAGCGGCCTCCATGAAATGAGCTATCAAGCTCACTACATACATAAGATCAGGTCTGGTGGCAGTCAAGTACATAAGACTACCCACCATTTGCTTGTAAGCAGTGGAATCAATTTTTGTACCTCCTTCATCTTTAGCTAGTCTACTTCCAAGAACAATAGGATTTTTTACAGGTTTACAATGCTTCATCCCGAATCTCTCTAGTACGTCATTGGTATACTTCTTTTGACTTATGAAAATCCCAACTGAGCTTTGTACTACCTCCACTTCAAGAAAGTACTTCATGCAACCAAGATCAGACATGTCAAACTCTTCTTTTATTGAGCTCTTAAACGTCCCAAACATCTGCTCATTACTTCCTGTAAAAATAAGGTCATCGACATACAAGCTTATTATAAGTATACCTCCATCTTTACCCTTCTTTGTGAAGAGTGTATGATCACTCAAACATTTCTCAAATCCCTCATTGATGAAATATGATTCAATTTTGCTGAACCAGGATCATGGGGTTTGTTTAAGCCCATAGAGTGCTTTCTTCAATTTGTACACTTTGCTCTCTTTACCCTTCACCTCATAACCTTGTGGTTGCTCTACAAACACCTCCTAACTGATCTCACCATGCAAAAATGCACTTTTAACATCGAGTTGGTATACTTTCCAACCTCGATTAGTTACAAGTGCAAGTATTAGTTGAATAGTGTCCTAACGAGCTACAGGAGCAAATACCTCAGTATAGTCGATGCCGGCTTACTGTGTGTATCCCTTTGCTACAAGTCGAGCCTTGCATTTATCCACCTCTCCCTTTTCGTTCAACTTGGTCTTGAAAACCCATTTAACACCTATTTTCTTTGCTCCTCTTGGCAACTCAATCAGTTCCCATGTACCATTCTTCTCAAAAGCCTGAATTTCTCGGTCCATAGCTTCTTTCCAAGTTGGACTTATAGCAGCCTCTTCAAAATTTGTTGGATCATTTGCAGCGAACATAACAAGTTGTTGTATCTTTATAGCTAGTTGTTGTACTTCATCTTCTTCCTCGGACACAAGCCTTTACTGCTCACATAGTCTTCCATCTACATAGGTTCTCTTCTTCTCCTCCCTTGAACTAGATTTGTCACATCAGTTGTTGTAGGTGGATCATCAGTTGTTGTTGTTATAGGTGGATCATCAGTTGTTGTGGGTAGGTCTTAACTACTTGCTTCATTCTCTTCTTCTTCTTCTATTTCTTCATCTTCCCACTTAAGAACATCATAACAAGCTTCTTTACTTGTTTTGCCCCAATTCCATTTTTCTTCTTCTTCGAAAACTACGTCTTGGCTTATGACAATCTTTTTGGACTCCGGATCATACATTCGAAAAGCTTTGGATTCTTCACTGACTCCTAAGAACACACAACTGAAGCTTTTATCATCAAGTTTTTTTCTTTTAACTTCAGGTATGTGAACGTGCCCTATGCACCCAAACACTTTAAAGTACTCCACCAAAGGCTTGATTCCATTACATGCTTCCTCCGGTGTTTTATTTTGTATTGACGATGTGGGACACTTATTGAGCACATGCACTACCCAATTCACCGTTTCTAGCCAGTATTCTTTTGGAACTCCTTTTGTAGTCAGTATACACCGCACCATGTTCATTAAGGTTTGATTTCTTCTCTCTATAACTCCATTTTGTTATGGAGAGTAAGCTGCAGTGAGTTGTCTACTGATCCCATTTAAACTACAAAAGCTGTTGAACTCAGATGAGGTGAACTCCCCACCTCGATCAGTACGTAAACAACAAATATAGTTCCCTGTTTCCTTTTCTACCATATTTCTAAATTTTTAAACATAGTAAAAGCTTCTGATTTATCATGCAAGAGATAAGTCCACATTTTACGACTATGATCGTCAATAAATGTAATTATGTACCTTTTATGGCTATTAGATTCTGGAGTAATAAGACCGTAGATATCTGAGTGCACAAGTTGCAATGGTGGAGAAGTTCTCCTCAAGCTTTTCTTAGGAAAAGGATCACGGTGTTGCTTCCCTACTACACAATCAGTACATAACTTGAAGCTAGCTTTCAGAATTGGTAATCCTCTGACCATCTTTCTATATGCTAATGTTCGTAGCCCTTTTATATTAAGATGATCGAACCTCTGGTGCCATAGGTTTGTTATATCATCTGATGATGCTTGAAAACAAGTTAATCCTGGAGCATTAGTAAGCATAGAAGCGAGCAAAACAAACATTTGATTTTGCAGACATATTTGATTGTATAATTAGCCCCTTTTGCAGACATTATTTTGAATCAAAATAGCCAAATCTTTTTCTTGAAGTTGCCCAATGCTAAGCAAATTATTCTTGAGCTCAGGAATATAAAATACCTTAGTGATCACCTGGGTTCTGCCTTCAACCTGTATTCTGATATTTCCTATCCCTATGATAGCCATCTTCTAGTTGTTTCCAAGCTTGACTGAGTGCTTGAAGGACTGGTCGAGCTCAATGAACCACTGCTTATCTCCACTCATGTGGTTGCTACAACCAGAGTCTAAGAACCACACCTCTTCTCTTTTGGATTTATGTGTCTCAACGTAACACATAAGTAGCATTTCTTGATCTTTATCTAGCTCAGCATACTCAGCATAATGGGTATAGCTAGGACATTCGTACTAAAAATGTCCTAACCTGTGGCATCTGTAGCACTCCATTATAGCTTTATTAAAAGCTCTCCCTCGACCCCTTCCTCTTTCTCTAAACTTTCCACGACCTCTACCTCTTTCACCGAATCGATCTTCTTCCTTTGCTTCAGATCTTTCACCTCCTGTAACTTTCAAAGCTTGATCTTCCACATTGCTTTTCTGAAACTTCTATTTATGGACTAGTAATGAGCTCTGCAACTCGTCCACCAAAAGACTATCAATGTCTTTTGACTCCTCTATAGAGCAAACAATATAGTTGAACCTTTCTGTAAGTGTGCGCAAGATTTTCTCAACTATTTTTCCATCTTGCATACTTTCTCCTGCATTTTGTTATATTATTTGCTACCAACATCACTCTAGAGAAATAATCATTCATAAAATCACCAGTTTTCATTTCCAGGATTTCAAATTCCCTACGAAGTGTCTGAAGTTAAGCTCGTTGAACTTGAATACTCCCTTGATATTTTCTCTTCATGAAGTCCCATAGCTGCTTGGAAGTATCCTTTTGAATGATGGTCTTCAGAATGGATCTATCAATGGACTGGAATAGGTAGTATTTTACCCTTAAATCCTTTAGCTTCTGGTCCTCCAAGGCTTTCCGTTGTGCAGCTGTTAAAGCTTCTTTGGTGGTAGGCTCGATGTAACCATTCTCGATGATGCTCTAATATTCTTTTGATCGCAACAGGTTTTCCATTAACATTGACCAGTGATCATAGTCCCCATCAAATTTGGGAATACTCAAGAAATTGTTTCCTTCAGCCATCTCTTTCTCTCTCTTTTTTTTTTCTCTTAGTGTTTCACTCAAACACTCTTTCTCTTAGTATTTCACTTGCTCACTACCTCTCAGATCAGGCTCCGTTGTGAGGCTCTAATACCACTGTTAAGACTGAAAGTAGAATACTCTGTTTATAGCTTTCAAGCTTATCTTATTCATTAACTCAAAGGAGGCTTTTATAGAGCCATTACAAATAGAAAAATAAGAGTAAATGCATCCACGTTATTGTGGCTAAAATTAAGGAAGAATAAATCAAAAAATCTAAACTACACCCCACAAACTAAGGCTTATTTCAATAGAAGAATAACAAACACATAAACAAGCATTTAAGACTTAGTCAACTAGTGGCCAAGCTTCCTAATAACTCAAGTATAGAATAAAGATAAAAAAATCCATAGGAGATTAGTTCTAGGTGGAGTTTAAATACGAGTGCCTCCCTACTTTCTATTTTATTTGTGGTTTGTTGGGCCATTCTGATAGATTTTGCGAACAAGTTTTTCAATCTTCTTAAAGGACGGTGAGAAAAATTATGGTAGTTGGCTATATGCTTCTAATCGTCGTCCTCAGTATTCTTTTGGAGAACGAGCTTCGGCAAGAGTTTGAGTTCTTATCGAATTCTAGTCATCAATTTGGTTTTTGTTCTGGTAGAAATTTTGACAAAAAATTTATGGCATTAACTTCTGAATCTTGTCAACTTTCTTCGTTAATGGTGAATCCCATTAATGCTAGAGTTGATAAAGTTTACGTTAGTTTATGAGATAGACCTGTGCGGGAAGACTCTTTATTGAATTTAAACTTGGATACAGAAGGTGTCATTATCTTAGATTCGAAAAGTAGACGTAAAAAAGATGATTTAGTTACAACTATTTCCACAAACAAATCTAAAGAAGCTATTAGGCCTGACCAAATGTTATTAGAGGATGAAAACTCTATTGGACTAGAGCTGAACTAGAGACTAGCTTTAGTTCAGCTCCAGATACTTAGACATACCAAAACTTCTCACTTCTTGAAAAGTTTTTTAATGTCTACGTAAGAGATTACACGTGTGGTAATCCCGGCAAAGGTACTGGAAAGGAGGCCATTCAATCATTCTTAGTCTGAGGTTGATCCTCTATTATTTTGTTCCTATTTGGATATCTTGTAGGCTTTATGCCATCACCTGTTATAAAAGGAAAAGTTGTTGTTAATGGATTTCCATTTTCCCTAACCAAAAAAAGAGGCGAGACATGAATTTTAGGACCGCCCAACATTATAAGTTGCTTGGCATAGAATTGTTGTGGGCTTACCAACCCACATGCAATTCATATCTTGAAGGACCTTTTTTTTTTTCAGAACAGGCCTGATATTATTTTTTAAGTGAAACTTTAGCCACTAGAGGTAAAATGGATTGGGCTCCTTTACAATTGAACTTTGATTCTTTTCATGGTGTAGATTGTTTGGGTAGAAGTGGTAGGCAAGCACTTTTATGGAGAGATAGTATGGACATTGAGGTTTTATAGTCTGATCGTAACTTCATTGATGTTAAAGTTACGGGTTTGGAATCTAGTTCCTGGCATCTCACCAGGTTTTATGGAATTTTAGATCGTAGCAAATGTAAAGAATCTTGGCAAATTCTTTATAATCTTACGGCTGATTATTCTCTTGGGCAATTTTAATGATTTATTTTCTAACTCTGAGAAAATTAGCGGTGCTTCTTACCCTTCTTCTCTTCTTAATGGTTTCAAAGATGCAATTTCTGATTATGTTTATTTGAGATTCAATCTGTGGGTCATCTATTTACATAGGAGCGTTCAAGAGGTATGTCTAACTAGGTAAGTGAAAAGTTGGATCGTGGTTTTGCAACATATTCATGGCTCGAGATTTTTGAATTTGCTTTGGTTAAAGTTTTGGATGTCTCTTCCTCATATCACTTCCTTTATTTATTGATCTTAATTGGTCTCACTCTTGTCATCAAGATCATTGATTTAAGTTTGAGAACTCTTGGGTTTAGTCTTCTGAATGTCATTCTGTTGTTACTCAGTGTTGGTTGAATCATGACAAAGAGCCTCTAATTGACAAGTTGGTTGCTTGCTCTACAGGGTTATTTCATTAGGCTGCATCTTCTAATAGAAACTTTAAAAAGGAGATTTCTTTGTGTCATAGAGAATTATAATCTCTTTAATCTCAGTCAAATTTAGATGGCGTTACTGTTTTTTTACTGCTCAGTCCAAATATGATCATTTACTCCAACAACAGAAAATCTTCTGGAAACAACAGGCTAAATAATTCTAGTTGCAAGAGGGTGATTCTAATTCTATATTTTTCCATTCTTTTGCCTCTAGAAGGAAACATCGTAATATAATTCATGCTTTTAAGGATGCCCATAGTGTTTAGCAAACTGATAGTACTGTTTTTAAATCTAATGTCATTGAAGATAGTGAGGTGTTGGACTGTATTGTTCTTTCTATTTCTCCTGAGTAGAATGAGTTTCTCATGCGTCCTGTTCCTAATTCAGACGTTTATAGTGTTGCTTTTAGTATTCATCCGGATAAGTCTCCTAGTTCGGATGGCTTAAATCCTTATTTTTTCTAGAATTTCTAGTCAGCATTGGGTGATGATTTGGTCAGTTTGTGTGCTTTTTTTTTTTATGATGAATGGTTCATTTCCAAAACTTTTGAATGAAACTTCTATTATGTTAATTTCAAAGAAAAAGAAGGTAGAGGGGATGGCTAATTTAAGACCCATATCCTTTTGTAATATGGCGTATAAAATCATAGCTAAAGTTTTAGCTAATAAATTGAAGGGCTTCGTCCTTCTTTAATCTTAAAATGTCATAAAGCATTTGTAGGGGAATTCAATTCTTGATAATGTAATGTTGGCATTTGAAATCTCTTACTCTTTTAGGAATAAAAGGCATGGAAAATCTAGAATGGCCGCTTTGAAAATTGACATTTCAAAGGCTTACAATCTCCTGGAGTGGTCGTTTTTAAGAAATATTATCTCAGGATATGTTTTCAAGAGTATTGGGTGAATAGGATATTATTTTGTGTTTCGACCATTGCTTTTCATGTTTCTTATAATGGCTCCTCATTAGTACAGTGGTTCCAAGTCCTGGTTTGAGGCAAGGCGATCCTCTTTCGACGTATCTCTTTATTATCTATGCTGAGGGTCTTAGTGCTCTATTATGGAAGCGAGAATCTCTAGGTCAATTATATGGATGTTGTCTTACTCGCAATTCTCCTTCCATCACTCATCTTTTCTTCGTCGATGACCGTTATCTCTTCTTCAAAGCCTCTGTTATTGAAATTTCAGTCATTAAGCAGTGTCTAAAGATCTATGAAGATGCCTCAGGTCAGTCTATTAATTTTTCTAAGTCTTCTATTATGTTCAGCCAAAATGTTAAAGCTTCTCTTAGGGCAGACATTGTGAGTTTATTTCATATCACAGAGGTACAAAACCAAGGTCTTTATTTTGGAATTCCTTCATTAGTTGGCTGGAATAAATTTCAGGTCTTTAAATATATAAAAGACAAAGTTTGAAAGAGAATTAATTTATGGTAGTCTAAGCTTCTTTCTTATGGAAGTAAGGAAATTTTATTAAAAACAGTTGCTCAAGCTATCCCTAATTATGTTATGAATGTATTTCTTTTGCCTACTTTATTGAGAAAATGATGAATAACTACTGGTGAGGTTTTGTTTTGGGTTCATGACAAGGAATTAGGTGGATGTGTTGGGAAAAGTTGTGTAAGCCGAAGACATATGGGGGTCTTGGCTTCAAGCAATTACAAGAGTTTAATATTTCTATGACCGTAAAACATTTTTGGAAATTCTTGGATAATCCTAACAACTTGGTTTCTAGTATTTTTAAAGCTCAGTACTTTTCACTTTGATTCTTCAAGCCAAGCTAGGTAATAATCAAAGTTTTTTATGGCATGGATTCTCAAGAGGTGCTAAAAAGAGGTGCTTGGATTTGTATAGGTGATGGTCTGATAACTCAAGTTTGGGGAGATCCTTAGCTAAATTCTTCTGGTGATGGTTGTGTTTCTACTTCTCCATTTGCTGAGTTACATAATATTTCTATTCAGAGCTTATTCCTTTTTAGGGTTCATTGTTGGGACATTGATCTTGTAAGAGATATATTTAATGATAGAGATTCTTTTTTAATTCTGCAGACCACGCTGAGCTTGAGAGTTGATGCTGATATTTTTCATTCAGATCAAGGGTCACTAGTATTGCTTTTGTATGTTGATGATATACTTCTTACAGGGTCCACATCGTAGTTTGTTGCAACATTTATTCAGCTTCTTAATAAGGCGTTTGCAATCAAAGATTTAGGGCCCTTTATCACTTCCTTGGCATTGAGATTTCGTAAACTAATGATGGTCTTCTTTTGTCCTAGTCCCATTATGCTCTTACCATACTTGAGTGATCTGCTATGGTAGATTGTAAGCCCATCCATACACCACTTGACTCAAAGGCAAAGTTCTCTTCAGATGATACTCCTTTTACTGATCCAAGTCAGTTTCTTGGAGTTGTTGGTGCTCTTTAATATTTGACTCTCACACATCCCGGCTTTTCTTATAGTGTTAACTTTGTCTCTCGGTTTATACATGCTCTTACTGTTGCACACTATAAATTGGTTCAACATAGTTTGTGTTATGTCAAAGGCACCATTGATATAGGTTTACATTTCACTTCCAACACTACATTTGATCTTTGTGCTTATTCCGATGTAGATTGGGCGGGTTATCTTACTACCAGACATTCCACTATTGGCTATTGCTCCTTCCTTGGGAGTAATCTTATCTCATGGTGTGCCAAAAAACAACACACCATCTCCCGTTCAAGTACAGAAGCTGAGTATCGAACCATGGCCAATAATGCAGCAGAGCTTACCTGGCTCACTTTCTTTCTAAAAGATTTGCGTATTCCTTTGCCATCTACTCTGATACTTTACTGTGATAATCTCAGTGCTCTTCATTTGATAGTTAACCCTGTGTTTCATGCTCGAAGTATACATATCAAATTAGATTACCATTTTATGCGTGAACGCGTTGCTCTTGGACTGCTTTTTACTCGACACATCTCCACTGACCATCAGATTGCAGACATCTTTACTAAACCCCTGGCTAAAAGCTGCTCTTGCTTATTTTCGAACCAAACTCTGCCTTCAGCCTCGGCTTAGTTTGCAAGGGGATATTCGCACACAACAATCTTGCAATACTGATGTTTGTTGTTTGAGTCAAAGGAGTGATAAGGTAGTTCAAAAATTCATGAGAGATAAGGTTGAATGCTCTAACAATAATACTCATATCAATGGAGTGCTATTGAAGGATATAACAATTTCAAGAAAAACAAATTCAAACCAATGGTTATCTAAAAGATGAGATAAGTTCAGCACCTTTAGAGATTTAGTTTGTTATAGATATTAGTCTTTTACTTGGAGTGTATATATTTCCTTGTGCTCGTTTTATTATTTATTGTATTGGAACAACTACAACTTCTTTTCAATAAAAATTCAAGTTTTTTTTCTCTTTAAGCATTCGTATTCTCATTTTCTTCTTTGGTATTGGTTGCATTCATCGGACGGTCATTTTTCGGTCAGAAGTTGTTACAGGCTGCTATCCAGTGATATTCCTGGTTCTACTTATAAGGTGTGGCAAAGCATAAGGAATTTAAATGTTTCATTGAAGATTAAAGCTTTATGTGGCAAGTTGCAAATGAGTGTCTTCCCACTCACTATGCTTTGCAAACCAGTATAGTACCGGTTGAAGGTCTTTGTCCAATCTACAGCTTATCTCTGGAAATAATTTATCATATCTTTTTAGGTTGCCCACTAGCTATTGATTGTTAGTCAATATTAGGCTTCAATTTACCCGTAAAGCCATTTTCTTCTATTTCTAATATGTTAGAATCTGCTTTCTCCACTCTTTCACATGAAGATGCTTTAGTGTGTTATATGTTGTGGTTTAATCAGAATCAGAAGGTCTGGCATGGGAGGTCACTATCTGCTGCTCAAAATATTCTTAATAATATAGTTTATAGTTCTTATAAGTGGCGTGTTGTCAAGTTTAATGGATGGCAATCTGATTTATCTCGTCTACAAGTTGATGAAGATGATCTTGTGTGGTTTAAACCTTGTGATTCTATATTCAGCCATCTCTTCTGATAAGTATAAATCGACCTTCGGTTGTGTGTTGCGAAATTCAGCAGGTCACTTTGTTCGAGCTAGATCTGAATCAATTCCCTTTCATTTTGCTCCACGTGAGGCTAAGGCTATTGGGGTGAGAGAAGCCTTAAGTTGGTTGAAATCGACCGGCTTAGAGAACTGTTTAGTCGAGTTAAATTCTTTACAAGTCGTACAAGAAATTCACAATCCTGACATCCACTCTCCTTTTGGTTTAATTATTAATGATTGTATTTATTAGTAGAACGACAAATAAAATAGCCCATGTTTATACTTAGGCAGCTTTAGCTACGAATGGTATTCAGGATTGGTTTTTTCCTCCTTCATGTATTATTCATATTTTAACTCGTGAGAGTTTTAATTAAGGAATTCCTTTTCCTAAAAAAAAGAGTCACCATCATATAGTAACATCATAGTAACTAGACGTTTATTTTTTGCCTCTACATTGGATATCAATAGATTAAAATTTTATCCCAGAGCAAGAAAATGTCTATTTTTAGGAATTCCAAGTACTATCAAAGGTTATAAACTTTGTGATTTACAAACTAAGCACATTTTCATTTCTCGAAATGTCATTTTTAATGAATGTCAATTTTCTTATTCCTCTAAATTTTCTCATGAAACAAATGATTCTTTTATAGTATAACCAATTACTCTTCCAAATTTGGGTCCTCATGTTTCATATCCTTCTCAGACTCAATCATCACCTATTGCTCTTCCAAACTTGAATCCTCATGTTCCATATCCATCTCAGACTCAATTGTCACTTTCTACTTCTTCCTCTACTCCCTTTTCCATTTTTCAACAATTTGAATTTCCATAACTTAGAAAATTTACAAAACCGAAAATTGCTCCTTCAAAATTTCATGATTATCTTTTTACTCTTCCATATAAAACTACTTTTTCTTATACCATTTCTTCCATTATATCATAACAACATCTTTCTCCTTCTTATAGTACTTACATAAATAATATTACCACTATTAAAGAACCCACCTCATACCATGAAGCTACTTAACACCTTTATTGTCAAGCTGTCATGGAAGCTAAACTTCAAGCTCTTTAGTTAAATAACACTTGGCAACTCATTGAACTTCCACAAAATAAGATAGCACTTGGTTGTAAATGGTTTTATCGAGTTAAATACCATGATGATTGTATAATTGAATGTTACAAAGCCAGACTAGTGGCTAAAGGTTCCACTCAGCAATTAAGCCTTGATTATTTGGATACTTTCTCATTAGTGGCTAAAATGACGACAATCAGAACTTTGTTGGCTGTAGCTATAGTAAAACAAATGTCACCTCTATTGATTCAACATCAATAATACCTTTCTTTATGGAGATCTTCAAGAATAAGTTTATATGTAGGTGCCTCAAGGTCTTCCAACTACTAGTTCCACTCAAGTTTGCAAGCTTTTAAAGTCTCTTTATGGCCTTAAACAAGTAAGTAAATAGTGGAACATCAAACTAGTTCAGGCACTTCAGTCTCAAGGCTTCATATTGGCTCCATCAAATCATTCTTTGCTGTCATGTATCAGTCTGATTCTTTTATTGCTTTACTAATATACACTGATGATGTTATTTTGGCTAGCAATTCAGAATTTGAAATCAATTCTATCAAGGCTTTTCTTTATGCTTCTTTTAAAATCAAGGATCTTGGACCTCTCAAATATTTTCTTGGCCTTGAAGCTGGTAGAATAGCAGCAGACATCAATCTCAATCAAAGAAAGTATACTCTTGATCTTCTTCAAGATACTGGTTTCACTAATGCTAAACCAGTTGCTTCACTAATGATTCTTCTCCTTTATCTGGCAATAGTTATTGAAAAAAAAATTATTGGCAAGTTGTTATACCTTTGTAACACTCGTCTAGATTTCTTATGTTGTCTAACGGATATCTATATTCCTTGATAAACCCATTGAAGCTCATTTTACTACTCTTCATAGAATTCTTCGTTGCATAAAATATTCATCAGACAAAGGACTCTTCTTTCCTGCTACTTCTAATATGTATTTAAAAAGTTTTATGATTCAAATTGGGCCACTTGCCTTAATACTAGAAGATCAGTTTCTAGTTTTTGTATCTTCTTAAGAGATTCCTTGATTTCATAGAAATCTAAAAAACAAAATACTAAGTATGCTTCTGAAGTAGAGTATCGAACTCTTGCTCTTCTCACATATGAACTTCAATGGCTCACTTTTCTTCTTCATGATCTTTCTGTTTCACTTTATTCTCCTACTTTTATTTTTTGTGATAATCAATATGCCATTCAATTGGCTCACAATCCCATCTTTCATGAATGATCAAAGCACATTGAGATTGACTGTCATATTATTCAAGAGAAAATCAATTAAGGCTTAATCACTTTATTGTTTGTTACTTCTATTGCCCAACTAGCTGATTATTTCACTAAACCACTACCTCCAAGCTTGTTTCATGTACCTATAGACAAGTTGGTCTTCCTTGATATATACGCTCTAGCTTGAGAGAGAGAGAGAGAGAGGGGGGGGGGTCATGAAGTATAAGATATGCAGCAGCAACAGTAGCAACTAGCAATAGTCATAAGTAGCAGTTCTATTCGAGTAGTTTTATCAGTTGAAAACTAATCATTTGTTGATGTGTGGTGATTAAATGAAACTTAGAATAGTCTTTGTTATATTAGATTTTAGCTAAAGCTATTGTAAGTAGCTTTCAAGTTGTTATGCAACTTGCTGTGACAATTCAACATTTACATTTTATATATAACAAAATCTTGTACTAAAGTTACAAAATAATGAGAAAAACAACTTCAGTTTTCATCACTTTTTCCATCTTCCTAATTGTATAGTTTCTTAAATAAGATTTGTTTTGTTCAATTGATAAAAATCTGTGAGCATCGTAGATTTATATTGATTCTTATGATTCATCATCAAATCGTACAATTTGACATCGATTCTCATACTTTTCTGATTCGTTCCCCCACACTTAAGCTTTTGCTTATTCTCAAGCAAACACATGAGAACACCTATCATCTCAACAAATTTAGTACATTGACAAACCTTAACCTGTCTATCTTCCACAATCTTTAGTTAATACAAAACTTATAACTCAAAATTAAATTGATAACTCAAGGTCAAAGACGTAAGCTTTACCAAGTGAAGAGCAAACTTAACTATTGAATTCTCGAAAATTTATAAGTTGACAATCAAGAAAAACAAAAGCAAGTGATACTACCCACTTAACTCTTAGCAATCCCTAAATTCTAACACATAAAAGATAGCCACATCATTATTTATTTATTTATTTTTTTAGCGAGTGCATTTTACGCTCCATCTCGCACATTTTTTTTATTTCTCTTTAACCAACCTTCCCACTTTTAGTAATCCCCCGCCGTTCCTGCACTACTTAGCGTGGATACTGTTAAGTGGGTCCTTTTGGTACTCTTATTTTATTTAGAGCATTGGAGTATATTTGGAATATATCCTTATTAAAAGAGAGAATTTTTATTTTATTTATGAAGCTACCATCTCATATGCTAGGCTTAAAGATCAACTAAGAATTAAAAATTGAGTATTACTTACAAGTATTTTTCTTAACTATCAACTCAAAAAATTCAATCACTCAAAAGCAAGTAAGCGTTAAGTTCATTAAAATTTCAAAAGTCCTTAACCACAAATTATCAACCTAACTTAAAAGTCACAAATTAAGCATTAACAAAAGATTATGAAACATTTACAAGAAAATCACATCCAATGTACTCTACTCATCATAAGGATAGGTTGCAAAAATTTAAATATGTAAATGCTAACATGCAAAAGCAAATATAATTCTAAGATTCTAACAAATAAAATTAAAATAACATAAAAGATAAAAGTATAAAAGTAAAATCCAACTAAATGCGAAATACATGCAAATGTACACACCCCCCCCCCCCCCCCCCCCCCCCCCCCCCCCCCCCCTCCACACCCCCACCAGGCCCCGAAACCCACAAAACAAAACGAAAAAACAACACAA
>CATIWK010125891.1:0-13891 GCA_949634005.1 Mallotus japonicus
GTTTCATAAATAACCAACATCGCAATTTAATAAAATTACTAAATAAAATAATAATAATAATATAAAGTAAAAATAATTATTAATACTATAAATCTCAATATTTAATTTTATAATTTATTTAAAAGAAACCGGGTTATAACAGGTAAGGTGGGTCTTCTAAATCTTCTAGAATCGAGAAGAGAACAATCAAGCAATATTTGGCTGAGTTTCTTGTTTCCTGAACTCTTGCCAACCAATGGAAGTCTTATAAACGACAGTTTAAGACGTTTCAGCTCTAAATTTTCAATGTGTTTCTGTATCGATGCCCTTACTGCTGCTTCTTTTCTTGCCTTCATCTCTGTTAGAGTATATTGAGCCATGATTTTAGCAGTTAGAATCAAATCATATAGTTGACATTATCCCTTGATTAAAGGGCTTAACAATAGGCTGTAAATTATCACCAACCTTGCTTCCATTCTTGGCTTTAGGATTGTGTATGTATTGGCTTGTATATTAACTTGAATATATAATACATAATATAAAATTTCTTTCTTCCTTTTCTTCTTTGATATGGTATCAGAGCATGCAATTGGCTTTTAATTTTTTTTTCTTCCGCTTTTAGCAGTGGTTAGGCCTTCATCAACTGGCCTTCCTTCGATGTCTGAAGTATATATTCTTACTTTACTAAACCCATTCGGTGAATTATTATTTTTTAAACCTCTCCATTATTATACAAAGTCAAGTTATTAAAGGCCATTGTTTAGCCTTTTCTTTGCTTTTCTTTCTTTTTGAGAAAAATTGTTATTCTTTTGGCTTGGCTTTCACGTGTCTTTACTTTGGCACTCCATTTTCTTTTGTCATTTAAATTGATAAATTCCAAACCATGGAGAAATCTGAAGTTTCACATCCCATTAGTACTATTCTTGATGGTAAAACTTATGTTCTTTGGTCTCAAGAGATGTCAAGTTTCCTTCGAGGCAGAAAATTGTGGCGTTATGTTAATGGTGATGAGACAAAACCAATAAAAAATACAGATGAAGAGACATTAAAATATGCTGATTGGTTTGAGGAATGAGATAGTAAGAATCATCAAATTCTTACTTGGTTCCGAAATACATGCATTCCATCCATCAAACTTCAATTTGGGCGCTATGGCACTGCAAAAGAGGTATGGGAATTATTGTCCAAACACTATTCACCTACCAATGCTATTCATCGATTTCATCTGTATGGTACTCTCAATCGTATGCATCAAAAACCAGGTCAGTCTATTAATGACTTTTTATCTGAGATGACTGCTGCATAGGGCCAATTATCTCTATCTGAACTAATTTGGCATTATCATCGAGATGCTGAACTCTATGCTTTAGAAAGAGATGAATTCCGGGTTTATCAATTTACCTTAGCTTTACATGATGATTTTTAAGTCTGTTAGATCTTTTCTATTGCATAGGGACCCATTTCCCAATCTTGATACTGTGGTTACAGAATTATTGAATGAAGAGGCTCGTCTAGCCAATATGAGTTCTCATAAACCTACTCTCTCTACTGACACGATCTTGGCTACCTCTGCATCATAGAGTAAAGTGACATGTCGGTACTGTCATAAACTGGGACATCATATTTCTGAATGTTATAAATTGCAAGCCAAACAAGGAGCTGGAAAGAATAATCAATCAAAGTTTAAGTTTAGTAAGGCCTCTACTCATACTACAGCTACTGCTACCACTAAGGTTATGTCTTCTGGTGATTCCTCTACTCTCAATGAGCTACTAGGCAGAATAGACATTGATACCTTGAAACAAGTACTAGCTCAATCCTTTACTGGTACCTCTACTTCCTCTACTTTACTCGTCACTAAAGGGTTGTTATGTGTAGAATCCGAAGACGGGACATATCCTTGGGACCGGCCGTAAAGTTGATCGTTTGTTTGAAATAACATCCCTTAAACTTCCTTCCCAAGCTACCTCTGTGTCTAGATGTGCTGCTACTATCTCCTCATCTACTTGGCACTCCCTTCTTAGTCATGTTTCTATTTCTAAATTAAAGTCCTTAAGTTCTAGTGATGTTTTAGGGAATATTACACATGAAACTTTTGATTGTGCTTCTTATGAACTTGGAAAACATCATGCTTTCCCTTTTAATAATAGTAATTCCATTTCCTTTGCTATTTTTGATCTTGTGCACACTGATATTTGGGGACCATCTCATGTAGCCACTATGGGAGGTGCTATTTATTTTGTGATATTTGTGGATGATTACTCCCGATTTACTTGGATATATTTTCTCAAACACCATTCTCAATTGCCTCAAATATATGCTAATTTTGCTGCTCTTGTTAAGACCCAATTTTCTTGTACTATTAAAACTCTTTGCACAAATAATGCTATGGAGTATAAAGATTCTAAGCTTCTTGATCTTCTTTCTCAACATGGCACTGTCATCCATCGATCTTGTCCTAGTACCTCTTAACAAAATCAGCGTGCTGAACGAAAACATAGACATATTTTGGACACTGTTCGCACACTCTTGGTTTCTGCTTTATGTTCAGAACATTTTTGGGGTGAAGCTGCTCTCACGGTTGTTTACACCATCAATCGTATTCCCTCCCCAGTAATTGGTAATCAAACTCCTTATGAAAGATTGTATAGTATCCCCCCTGATTATAGTCTTCTACGTGTTTTTAGGTGTGCTTGTTTTGTCTTTTTACAGCCACATGAACGCATAAAACTAGAACCTCGTGCACGTCTATGTTGCTTCTTGGGGTATGGGATTGAGCATAAAGGGTACAGATGTTGGGATCCCATCTCCAAATGCCTTCACATCTCTCGTCATGTTACCTTCTTGGAACATAAAATGTTTTCCATAATCTTTACATTTCAATTGTCTGAAAATAATTCTCCTTTCTTTTATAATCCTTCAGTTGAATTGTTTCCTGATATACATGAGACATCTTCTCTTTCATCTAACATTGTTGATGTTGGTCAATCAAATGATCAATCTATTGCCCTTCCTACTGCATCTAGCTTGTCTGAGGATTCTACACTTGTATCTACTCCATCTGATGACCTTCCTCCTAGAGTACGTCAACCATCTTCTTATCTTTGTGACTATCATTGTTATTCTGCTATTGTTTCTTTACATGAACCTTCCTCTTATAAGGAAGCCAGTACTAATCCTTTTTGGCAGCAAGCTATGAATGAAGAATTGCAAGCCTTGATAAAGACGCAAAGTTGGGATATGGTTGATCTTCCAATTGGTAAAACTGTTGTGGGATGCAAATGGGTGTATAAAATTAAAACTCATGCTGATGGATCAGTAGAACGTTATAAAGCTCGGTTAGTGGCTAAAGGATTTGCTCAGGAGTATGGTATTGACTATGAAGAGACTTTTGCTCCAGTAACTCGTCTTACGTCTATTCGATGTCTTATAGCCGTAGTAGTTGTATGAAAATGGCCATTATTTCAAATGGATGTCAAGAATGCATTTCTTAATGGCGATCTTTCTGAAGAAGTCTACATGAAACCTCCTCCTGGCTATAATCATTCACCTGGTAAAGTTTGTTATCTTTGCAAAGCCTTATATGGTCTTAAACAAGCTCCTCGAGCATGGTTTGCCAAATTCAGCTCTACAGTTAAAAAGTTTGGATTTGTTTCTAGTGCTTATGATAATGCTTTATTTATTCAAAAAACAGGTATAGGATATACTCTTTTGTTGTTATATGTGGATGATATGATCATTACCTGTGATGACTTGCAAGGAATTACAGAGCTGAAGCAATTTCTCAATAAGCAATTTGAGATGAAAGATCTTGGCCGTCTAAGTTACTTCCTTAGATTGGAGGTTTCATCTCACCACACTGGCTATTACTTGTCTCAGGCAAAATATGCTACTGATCTTCTCACTCGTGCTAATTTGACAGATAATAAGACTGCCAATTCTCCTCTTGAGGCTAATGTTAAACTCTCACCTACAGAGGGAACAATTTTGGATGATCTTACTCTCTATAGGAACTTAGTTGGAAGTCTTATTTATCTCACTGCCACTCGTCCAGACATAGCACATGCAGTTCACATTGTTAGTCAGTTCATGGCTGCTCCCGCAGTACTCATTTTGCTGCAGTTCTTCGTGTCCTTCGCTATGTTAAGGGTACTCTATTTCATGGTCTTCACTTTTCTGCTTAGTCTCCACTAATATTGCATGCATTCTCAAACGCTGATTGGGCAAGTGATCCCATAGATAGAAGATCTACAACAGGCTACTGTTTCTTTTTAGGAGATTCTCTTATTTCTTGGCGCAGTAAAGAGCAAACAGTAGTTTCTCGATCGAGTAAAGAGGCAAAGTACAGGGCACTTGTTGATACTACTTCTAAACTCCTTTGGTTACGATGGTTACTACCAGATTTGGGGGTTTCACAATCCAATGCTACAACCATTTATTATGACAATCAAAGTGCAATCCATATTGCTCATAATGATGTTTTCTATGAGCGCACCAAACATATTGAGATTGATTGTCACTTTTTTAGGGACCATCTTGTCAGTGGTACACTTCGACTTTCTCCTATATCTTCTGTTGATCAGACCGCTGATGTTTTCACTAAAGCTCATCCACTAGGGCGATTTCATGACTTATCATGCAAACTCAACTTAGCAAATTCATTGCCAACTTGAGTTTGAGGGAGGATGTTAGAATATATTAAGCCTTGATTTTAGCAATTAGAATCAAATCATATAGTTGACATTATCCCTTGATTAAAGGGCTTAACAATAGGCTGTAAATTATCACCAACCATATTGCCATTCTTAGCTTTAGCATTGTGTATATATAGGCCTGTATATTAACTTGAATATATAATACAGAATAATAAAATTTCTTTCTTCCTTTTCTTCTTTGATAATCTCTTCGGTATCTCCTCGATAATTCTTATTAGAATGAGCAGGAGCTCCATTGATGCTCTCTATGGCAACAATTTTGCTGTTGTTTTTACTTTTAGGCAGCTGTGGTTTGTGCATGAGCTACATTACCATTGATGCATTCAAGAGTAGACATTAGAAGTGGATGATTATGCATTGATAGATTAAAGAGGAAACAGTGCAATTGTATGAAAAGTTAGAATAAGAATGATGACAAGAGACATGCTTTCATTTATTAGCCGATTTTTTTAAGAATTAGCTGAAAATTTTTTTATCAATTTTTTAAGAGTTAGCGAAAATTGACATTGAATTTGTTGTATATGATTAATTAATAGGTAATTACAAAGCTTTAGAATAGAGAATAAGAACAATAAAGCTTTACTAGAACTTTTTTTTTTCTTTTAATAATTCATCACCTCTTCCTACGGGAGATGCACCAGCTTCTCTCTTGGGCTTTAAGGTCTATTCTATTTGCCTGAAGCGGGATCAAAGTGGGAAAAAAAACTTTTTTTTTTTACTTTTTAATTTTTTTATATATAAAGATTATGGTTAAAACATTTAAAATTAATGAATGATAAATATATCAATTTTAAATAAATAATTAAAAATAAAATATACATGAAGTAGAAATAAGTTAAGGTTAAGTTGTTACGGTTAGAAGATTAAATTGTTATTTGTATGACCTTAATATTGAATTTTGCATGATTTAAGTATTGAAAATCAAATGAGGGAATTAATTATAAGGTTGTTGATATATTATATAAATAGCTTTATTTATCACTTGTTTAAAAAAATTTTAAAATATTGGAGGAAGTTAATTATTATCTATATTTTCATGAATAGTAATAGGTAATATAGACACAATTAATTTTGCCTATTTTATTATAGAAAACTACAAATTATCATAGGTGTAATGATGCCATGATATTTACGTCAGATTATTGGTCCAAAATTAATTTGATTAGTATCAATTTAAAGGAAACTACAATTAACAAAAAAGTAACAGTAATTAATAATTTAGAATAGAAAAACAATTGAGGGTCCATTTGTTTGGTAAAAAAGAGTGAAAAATGGAATTGGTATGGACAATTCTAATTGCTAGTGTTTGGCTAAAATTAATATGGGAATGAGAATGTGATTGTCCATCACAGGGAATCACCAATGACTTTTAATTCTCTTAAAAATCAAATCAAATCAATTATACATTGGTCAAATATTTAAATATTAACATTTATTTTTAAAAATTTATAAATAAAACATATAAATTAATGAAAATATGCATTAAATGTTTGAATAAAAAATATGTATCAATAGTAAATAATTTTTATAATTTTTTTGAAAATTATAATGATATCCTTATAAATAAATATTTTAAAAATATTTTATAGTACATAGTTATAATATTAATTTTAACCTATAAAAAATAATTACAAAAATATTTTTTCATAAAAGAAATTTTTGTTGTTAAATGATATTTGATTCTCATTCCCATTAGATAGCTAAACACTTTCTTCAAATTTTCATTC
This sequence comes from Mallotus japonicus, assembly GCA_949634005.1. Classification (NCBI taxonomy): domain Eukaryota; kingdom Viridiplantae; phylum Streptophyta; class Magnoliopsida; order Malpighiales; family Euphorbiaceae; genus Mallotus; species Mallotus japonicus. The sequence continues at coordinate 6,422 of CATIWK010125891.1, forward strand.
CCTTTTTCATTTCTTTTGATTACGATTTTGATTATAGAGTACGAACCAAATGCCCTCTAAAAGTAATTAATAATTTATAATAGAGAATAAGAAAAATGGTATGTATAGCTATTTCCTTATTTTTCAATTTCGCTTATTATTTATTTTTCATTGCAATGCAAATTATCTCTACACAAAATTTATTAAATTGAAAATTCAAAATGTTAAAATTTAAGTAGTATATATTTAGAAGTTATTTCAAATTCTCATGTCTAATTTAAATTCGTAAAATACAAACTGGTAAATAATTTTTTTTATCGAAATTCTCTTCAATTCATAGAAAAAAAAAATTGTTTCTGCACGTCATAAGTTTTCTTATCAATAGTATAATCAATTCAAAAAAAAATTAATGACTATTGAATTGATGATACAATCTTATAATGATAATGGTGCCAAAAGAATACTAAATCAAAATGATGTGATCTTGTAATCCGCCACCAAATATATGCATCTAGAAAAAATAAAATAAAATGATGTGATCTTGTAATCCTCTATGTTATTATTGTGAGCCTTATTTGTATGATCTTAATATTAAAATTTATTTGTATGATCTTAATATTGAAAATCAAATGAGAGAAGCAATTATAATGTATATAAAAAAGTTGGTAAATTATATTTCTATATCACTTTGTTGAAAACAATAAAAAAATTTAAAATTAATACATTTAATTTTATCTATAAAATACTAGAGAAATTTGATTATTATATAATTTTTTTTTATTGAAAGTAATAGGTTGTATAGACATAATGTATTTGTACAGCGTATGCACTTAGTAGACTATAGGAATAATTCTTGCATTTTCTTAGTAAAATATAATTTTTAATTTATTTTACATGTTACATAATACAAAAAAAAAAAATTAATGTTAAAATTTTTTTATATTTATTTCTTATTTTAAAAATAAAAGTATTCATTATTATTTTATTCTTTTAGAAAAATCTATCCTGATTTAATTTTTTTTTAGTAAATCACCAAAAGATATTATTAAAAAATTTAATTTGAATAAATTTAATATTATATTGAAATTTTAGCATAGGACAAACTTTTATTTTTCTTTAAATTGTTTTTTCGAGAGATTTGAAATTTTTCTATTTAATTGAAAAATAAATGATCATGGGACAACGATTTAACAAATTTTTTTTTTGAGAGATTTGATGTTCCATTTAATTGTAAAATAAATGATTATGAGATAAGGATTTAACAAATATTGCACAATAAATGTCAAATCTGATTTTTTGAATCTAAATAAAATTGGAGCATCATAATTATTTTATTATTGTCAAATTTAACTGCTATAAAGTGGATGAATAGCTTATTTTTGAAAAAACTTTTCTCCTTAATTCCACTGAAAAATTCAGTTTATTTCTAAATAAAATCTAAAATTAATTTACAATTGAATTCTTATTTATAACATGTGTTTGGTCTAACTGAATATTTTATAAAATAAATTTATTTAAAAATTCTAAAAATTTGGTTCAATAAATGAGTAATTTCAAAAAAATTAAAAAGTTAAAATTAAAAATAAATTTTACAAAATTTTTATTTAAATTAAACACGCTTACTTGAATTTATAAATAAATTTCATAAAATTTATTTATAACAAATACATTTTTAGTATTGATTGTAAATGACTGATTTTTTATTTTTATGTTTTTTAAAATAAATGTACGAATATGCTAGACTAAACTTCAAGAGTATTAAAGCGAGCGGCCCCTTTTTTAACATATAAAATAAAATAAAATGTGTTAAATAGGAACCACATGGAGGTCTCGATCATTTCTAAAGTCAACTAATAGGAAGTCTTTCTTTAGCGGCTATCAATGATGCCATAGTGTGTCTATATGTATATTTCAAACTTTGTATCGAGCATTCTACCAAACTTTCTAAGTTCAATAATTAAAATAAATAAATTAAATTAAATTAGCATTAAAATAAAATAAAAATAAATTATACGAATTTTCACCAAGTCTCTTCACATGAAAGCTCATAAATTTTTAATAAATTTATTTATTAAACTAAATAAGCCGAATATAATAACTATATTGAACTTGCCCAGTTTAAAATAAAATCTGAACTTAGTTCATTTAACTTAATAAATAATCTTGAATTTATTTTTTTAAATGGAGTTCTACTTATTTACACCTCTAACTAATATAAATTCAAAACTATTAAATCTTATAAAAATTTAAACATAGAATTTCTCACTCTTAAATATTCTAACTATTTGTCCATTTTTTTAAAAGAAGAGTTACTGTTCATGCACCAACATTCAGGCAATTACTGACTGGATAAGACCTATGAACATATTTATAACACACAATAACAATCTAACGATATGGGATCTCGAGGGACCAGCCGCTTATAACACACACGCACACACCACAATCTAACGATATGGGATCCCGAAAGATCAGCCCTAGTACAAGCAAGCCTTTGGCCATGCCTTAATAGACCAGAGTTTACCAATACCGCCACAATCTTTAGCGCATTACATGCTTTTTTTGAAAAATAAAGACTTACTGTTTATACACCAACATTCAGGCAATTGTTGACTGGATGGGGTTTATGACCATTCTTCTAGCACACATACATCACAATCTAACAATGTAGAATCCCGAAGGATCTATTTGTCCGTTTGTTTAGAAGTACTTCTCTATCTATATCGCGATTGGTATATTAAAAATCATCGGTGACGTAAGGTAGCCAATGTAAATGGATCACGTCATGCCTCTATTCATGTACACTCACATGGGCGGGTGTGAATTTGGTGGAACGATTCATAAAACTAGACACAAACGTGTCCTGATTATATTATTATTGTTTCAAGTTGTTCAATTCTTAATTGGGAGATTCTTACTTAAATTGGGTGTATTGCACCCAATAATCTCTTCCGGAAAAATAGGGAAGAATGGTTGATTTTCTAAATATTCTGAATCTCAAAATTTTGAGTTGTACAAAAATAAACTAATACTCATTTGAAGTATTTCATTAATAAATAATCTTAAAAAATTAATGAATGTTTCTTGTCTAAATTCATAAATTATTCAAAATATTTAAGCTATAAATTCTTCAAAATTTTTTATCTAAATTTCTAACTACTAAATGTAGTTCACAGCTTCAATTAAAAAGTAATAACCCACCAAAACATATTCTCATTGGACGAAGAACATAACTTTATTTTTAAATCATCAAATTCGATCGATAGAATTTTTATTTTTTTTTATTTTTTATTTTTTACAAAAGACAAATGTAAAAAAGCAGGTATATAGGCCATGTGACCAACTTCTTGTTGCATCAAAAAGATTCTTAATTATAGTTCGAAAAAAAAAGGATTCTTAATTTAAAACATCACTCATTTAAACTAATATATTATCATCAAATTTTTTGTTCTATTTTAATTTTTTTGGTTATTAAAAAAGTCATATGAACTAAATATCGATAGACTATACAACAGAGGGACATCTCTTGTAGAATATGTGAAGGACTAATTTGTAATAAACTTACTTTTATTATATCAAAAAAACTTTAGTACAAGAGTACTTTGTACATACTCACACACTAATATTCTCACAAACACTCAAGACACTTTCTCACTTAACTCACCCATAACACACATTCTTTTACCCATACACTAACTCTTCCATGACACACACATTTGCAAATGAGGATGGAGGTATTTATAGATGACGGTTGGATACTATTCCACCTCCTTACTATTCACACCTCCATAAGGGAACCTTGTAGATACCTCAAATCTAGATTCTTCCCTTATCTTATTTTATCTTTTCTTATCTTCCCTTATCTTCTTGAACTCTCTACTCACTACTACAACATGGTAGAACACTCTGCACAACTCTCTATACACTATAACAACATGTTAGAACACTCTACACAACTCTCTAAACACTAGTACAATATGCCAGAGTACTCCACACAACTCTGACTTATTCTAGACTATTTTATTATTTGTTGACTAAAATTATAATCTTCTAGAAGGATGTAGAGAAGGTTGTAGAGTTGGTGATGTATTCTTCACAGCCCTCTGCTTTTAAATTGACGATGACAGAATTTGAATATTACACCTTAGAATATCCTTGGAGAGAAGTTACCACTTGATTACTCTCTCACAGGCTGTGTTCTATTATTTTTTTTTATCAACTGTGCTATTTAAATATTTGAAGATAAAAAATTGACAATTATTACCAATTCTACTCCATTGCATAATTAAAATGTGATTTACTCGATTGATAGTGATTGACACAACTAAAGATATAATTTCCAATATAAGTAGTTTTCTTGGAAAAAAAATGCTTCAATATAATTGGCATTTTAAGTTAAACATCATATATAAGATTCATTTAAATGGATGCAAAAAGCCAATGAGAACTAAATTAAAATTTTGAAGATAAGAAATTCCTCATTTTCACTCCATTGCATAATTGAAATATTATCTACCTCTAGTTATTATACATATCGTCAATTTCACTCCATTGCATAATTAAAATGTTATCTACCCCATTGCTAGTGGTTGATAGCTATAGAGAAATTATGTTGTATATTAATTGATGAACTTTGAACTGATATATATACAAGACTATACACGAGAGTTCGTTAGCTAAATCAGACTATATCAGACCTGTATCAGATATGTTACAATAGTATGATATTAGAGGAAGAGTTTGTTAACTATTTGAATACTCTATGAGCTGAGCTTTTGACTGAGTCTTGAGCTTATCCCTTACATGCCCTCGCAAGATGGAGGATCCATCGGAGACTCTAATCTTGGACCAAAGAAATAAAAACTGACTGCGACCAAGAGGCTTTGTGAGCATGTCAGCTAATATATCTTTGGAGCTGATATGCAGCACACTTAATGAACCAGCAGGCACTCTTTCACAGACAAAATGATAATCAAGAGCCAAATGCTTCATTCGCGAATGATAAACTGGATTGGCACATGAATATATGGCACCTGTATTGTCATAAAACAAACGAGGAGGCTGGCGAAGTTGAATACCCAATTCATGAAGTAAATTCTGAACCCAAAGAACTTCAGCTGCTGCATTTGCCAAGGCCTTGTATTTAGCTTCAGTAGAGGAACAGGAAACAGATTTTTGATGAACTGATCGCCATGAAATGATTTTAGAACCAAGATATAACACATATGCAATGGTTGAGTGGCCTCTATCATGAACACCACCCCAATCAGAGTAAAAAAAAGCAGTCAGTGTCAAAGAGGAACCACGAGTAAGAAAGTAAGAAACAACCCATGATGATGTGAGCCTTTCAAGTAGCGGGGAACTCATTTGAGAGCTTGCCAATGGACTTGGGTCGGAGCATACATAAATTGAGATAATTTATTGATGACAAAAGAGACATCTGGATGAGTGATGGCCAAGTACTGAAGAGAACCAACCAAACGACGATAAGGAGTGGCATCAATAAGCGGCGAACCATCAATAAGAGTCAAGTGTTTTGATGTATTGAGAGGAGTAGCAACTTCTTTCGCACCAGCCATGTTAAATTGAGTAAGCAGATCAGCTATGTGACAGTGTTGGGAGAGAAACAGACCTATGAAAGTGGAAATGACTTCAACTCCCAAAAAATGATGTAAAGAGCCAAGATCCTTGACAGAAAACTGCTTTGCCAATGTATGAACAAACTGATCCAAGAAGGTATTATTGTTGCCAATTAAAACAATATCATCAACATAAACCATGAAAAAGGCTATTATGTCATTTTGATTATAAATGAACAAACAGGCATCAGCAAGTGATTTTCGAAAACTAAAGGCAAGCAGAAAATTTTTTAGCTCAGTGTACCAAGTACGCAAAGCTTGTTTGAGACCATATAACACCTTTTTGAGTTTACAGATGTGATGAGGATATTGGGAATCAAGATAACCAGGAAGCTACAACATGTAGACATCTTCATATAAAGTGCCATGTGAAAATGCGTTGTTAATATCCAATTGGTGAAGCAGCCAATTATGAGATAAGGCAACACAGAGGATAATATGGATAGTGGCCAGCTTTTTCACAAGACTGAATGTATCGAAATAGTCTCTGCCAGGCTCTTGCAAAAATCCCTTCGCTATAAGAAGAGCCTTATACTTGTCTATCAATCCATCACACTTCCTTTTAACACGAAATACCCATTTGCAGTTGATAGGAGTATGATGAGATTTTGGAATTAGATCTCAAGTGCCATTTTGAAGAAGGGCATTAAATTCAGCATCATAGCCTTACGCTAAAGGGGATCTTGTAGTGCTTGAGTGACAGTGGAAGGTTCAAGGGAGGCTGGCATGGGGTGATTTGTGGTAACATTAATGAATTTGGCACTATAGTATTTAGGATTTCGAGACCGAATCTGAAGGGCTTAACAAAGACGGTGTAGGGGCAGGTGTAACTGATATATGATGGGGCAAGGTAGTAGGTATAGGGTCTAAAATTGATTTAGCAGTGTTATGGGAAGGTGATAATATGGTGACTGGAGGTAAGGGAATAAGGGTGGGAGAGGTGATGGCGACTGGACAACTTGAAGAGGAGCTGGTGTTGGAGTCTAAAGAACATTTGACATCTTTTAATGGACCTGCATAGCAAGCATCTCGAACAAGGTTATAGAACTCATGAGATTTATTACGTAATTGAAAAGGAAATATATCCTTAACAAACTTAACATGCTGAGACAAATAAAGACGATTGGAAGTAGGATCAAGGCATTTGAATGCAGATTAGGAAGTAGAATAACCAACAAAGATGCAAGGGGAAGACTGTGGTTGAAGCTTAGAGCTAGTGTATGGATGCAACCAAGGATAACTGTTGAGTGTAGTTTTACACATGTTTTAGAGTTGAATTTTAATGAATGTTGAATAAATAGTTAGTAATAATTGGGAAGAATTTAGGTTTAATCAAGCATTTGTTTAACTTCACCTTCATTCTAATCTCCTATTGATTTTAGTTTATTTAGTAGTTTTTAATTGATATTGATAAGTTTTCTTTCTTTTTGTAGGTAAGTCTAGAAGGGAATTCCTAAAAAATCAAGGACTGGTGCGTCATGGGTTCTGTTGCCCATGATGGAAGCTGTGAGGGTTGTCACCAGATGCGTCACACTATGATGGAAGTAGTGACGAAAAATCAAGGACGTGTCACCACTTCCATCATCTTATGACTGAAACCATGACGAGCCAAAAAGTTTCCTTTTCAATAGAAGTTGAAGAATTCAAGTGCAACTAGGTTTTCCATGAGACCTAGCTTATAAAAAGGAAGACAAGAGAGTTTTGAAGCATCATCTAATTCTATTCCATTCATATTTCATTCCTTTCACATTTTTGAAGACACAAACAAGCAATTGACAAAGATTGAAGAAGGAGTTGGCCAAGATTAAAGAGCATCAATCAACATTGTTTCTTCTTCATCTTTAACTCTTTT
>CATIWK010126053.1:0-13279 GCA_949634005.1 Mallotus japonicus
TGTAACAGAGTCTCAACCATTTGAGAAGAAAACTTCTTTTGGATCTTTTTGTATGTAATGTTGCCATTGATAGGCAAAATTTATTTTGATGAGTCAAAATCTGTTAGATACTATATTTTTCATTAGGCAGGTTTTGATTTATCAAAATGTTAATTTGATAGCCTACAAATATTATTCTATCAATTATCCTTGACAAGGAACATTAACCGAAGGTTTTTTGTTTATCAGGCCATGGAAATTTTTTGTTATGAGAATACTATATAATACATATTGTAGGTTTTTTGTTTATCAGGCCATGGGAATTTTTTTGCTTATGAATTTTTCAGCGTATGATATAATGAATTCAGAGAATAAAATCATAATTAATTTATTAACTTCCATTAAGTTTAACTGATTAAACTTACATTAACTTACAACAAAACAAAGTTAACTACTAGCTAAACTACTCCTACTACACAACCTATATAGCTACAACAAAAGCACTTTGTAAGCTACTCTTCGTTGCACAATCCTTCCACCAGGTAGCCCTTCAATTGCACCACGTAACTAATATTATCAACCAAGAAATGGCCAAGCATAAAATTAGCTTTCTATTCAATCTCTTTAACCTTCCATTTTCATTCTCACTATTGGTGATCCTCCTCAGTAATCCTAGGATTATTTGCTTTGATCTTGCACACATCGATGGATCAATCCATTGAAAAAACTGACATCCCTTTTGATCCTACAACTCAATATTCATCAAGCCAATAAACATTATTAGCTTTTCAGATTATAATGAAGATGATATTCATATTACAAAAAAAAAAAAAAGCAATTTCATTACCTCTGAATTCTCATAAGTTATGAGTCTCCTTCCCGAGTTCCTACTTGTCCAGGAGGTCCTCATAACAGGTGTGTTGCCACAGTTGCTGCTCATCTTTGTCACTCTTAGACGTAATTTGTAGGGTTCTTTCACTCTTCTTCCTAATTTCTTCCTTCTTTCATCTTTGATTATTCATTCTTTATTTCTTCTTTTATATAACCAAGAATTTCTATAGGAAGGCAGGAATTTTTTCCTCTCAACTGGAAACATCTTTTCCCCTCACTGTTCACTTCATTTCATATAAATTTTAACCCTAAGTGACATGTCATATTAAGGCCAAGGTGGCATTTTGTCTTTTTTATCTCTTCAACCATGACTGACATGTCGTCAGTCACTTTGAATAAGAATTGGGAAGTAACTGACAGATCAGTAAGGTCTATCAATTATAACGTCGTAGGACTAACGGTGCAAGTTTTAAAAAGTTAGTGAAAACAATTGAAACTTATAGGATTTAATTGAAAAAACAGTCTAACTTTTAGGACTTATGAAGTCATTATCCCATTTATATCAAAGGTGGAATTCAAAACCTTACGATTTTAATAAATACATGATTTCACATAATAGAATAATAATTTAATTATTAACGAAAAATATCATTATTGAATTTGTCTCGTTGAATGATATGATGTTCACCCTTTCATTTTCATGTAATTGTAGACTTTTAAAGTATTTATTGACAATTTGTTTTCCTACTTATACATACATATAGAGTATATTCTATAAAAGCAGTTTAAGTAATAAAAAATATAAATATTTAGATATAAAGAATAGAGTTTAAAATTCGAACCCCCGTACCTTTCTACTTTTCCCCTATAAGGATATTTCCTTGAACCCCATATGATTGATGAAAAAAGAAAATACATATAGAGTATATGAGTATATGTTGTGAAAATGTACAAGTACTTAGTTTTGGGTTGTATTGAACGCAAGCAGGAGTCAACTACTGCAGTGTCGTTTGGAATGGTTATTTATTGTAGTTGGAAAGCTAATAGGTAAGCAGCCCTCTTCTAATTTCAAAAGTTCTTTAATTAAGAGACCCATATGGGCGGGTTGTCTGCTGCTGCATTAATTGCTTCTTTGTCTGCATTATCAGACGGTCAATGGAAGAAAGAGGAAGCAACAACTTTAATATTTGATTTAGCAGGTAAAAATTTTCTATTAATTAGTTCTTACGTTTCAGGTTCCAACTTTAATATTTGATTCAGCAAGTAAACATTTTCTTCTAAGTAGTTTTTATGTTTCAAGTTTCAAGTTTCAATTGTGAAATATACACTCGTATTGAATTAGTTATTAAAAATTTTTTATCACTCTTATGGTCATTCTTTAATTAAATTAGATTAGTTATAATACAGTGAATTTACTGATAATTTATTATTTTTTTGAATAATTAGTACAAATGGCTAATTCTCAATCAACACCATAAGGGGTAGAGAGAGGAGGTGTGCCAGGTGGGAAATCAAACCCTACTCTCCTCAAGTGAAAGTCCGCACCTTTTACCACTTTAACTACTCATGGGAAACACTGATAATTTAAATTAAAAGAAAGTAAAATACTTTAAAAACATTATCAGGATTGGATTTTTTTGACCAAATCAGGATTGGATTTGAATCTCATGAAACTAAATAATGCTATAATAAAACAGAATTATAGGCAGTTAATGAAAAATACATCACAATAAGAAGAAATGTTGACTGTGATTAGTGAAAAATTAAATGGTTAATTGAAGGTGCTGGAGGCAGAAGAAATTTCCAAACAGAAGCAGCAGCAAAACTTCAAGTGTCTAGCTGTGAGTGGGCCAATATGCAAATTAACAATCGACAGGGGCCCACTAGATGAGAAAAGTAGACAATTAATTTTTATCATATGTAAAAATAAAAATATAATAACTTATTGTAACAAAATCTAAATTGATCGAAGGTTAAATAGTTTAATATTGTATTTTCTTTTAAAATATATACAAGTGACTTGTCTTTCATAATTAAAAAAAATTAAATTTAAAAATTTAATGCAACAAAATTTAAATTTTTTAAGAACTTAAAAATGGTTTTGCCTTTCTACAACATTTTACTGGGAAAAGACCTGTTGAAGAAGGATGATGGTTAAACATGAACATGTAATAGTATTCGAATTTTTTTTTCTTTTTTCTGTTTAGTAGTGTCTGGACCAGTAGGTTCGTTTTTTCTTTTTTTAAAAAATAAAAATAAAAAGAGGACTAGTTGGAGTTGCTGAATTTGCATTCAAACGTGGCTAATTAACAAAAGGATTATAGAGGAAGAATTAATTTAATATTGTTCTTAGGTGGCGTGACCCATCAATCATGAATTACAAATTCGTCAAATTATTTTGGAGAATATAGTTGTCAAAAGTTAAATAATTCAAATTGCCAAGTGCATGAACCATTATCATAATAGTTGCCAACATTTTAATGCAATGAAGCAGCAACCCTGATTAATATTTAGTGTCACAATAAACATTTTCTAATAGCATATGCATACAGACTTAATCTCATGTGGAATGTATATTCAATTCAACAGCATTTAATCAATTTTTATTTATTTTTATATAAAAAAATTAATACTAATGTTTTCTACGCTAACGAATTCAAATACAAACTTGTAGTTGTAGTATTCTACGTTTTAATACTCTCGTTGGTCTAACATAATACACCTCTTTTGACTTCCACATAATTAAAAAATCATGATTAATATGGTTAAAATGTGTAGAATATGAAGTTTTTTTACATTGATTAAAAAAAACATGTAGTTTTTACTTTCTAATATTGATAGTAAACAACTCTTGGTGTATGTATTTTATTTTTATTGAATAAATATTTATAAAATCTTAATTTGATAGTTCGATATATATTATATCAGAACTGGAAATTGGTTGATCTTTTAGCATCCACATTAATTGGTGGAGTGTATGTATGAATTATAAAGATTAATATTTTTATAAAATTATCATAATTTTATGAAGGAGTTTGTTATATTTCTACGTAACTCTTATCTCGTCTCTCTGTTTTTTACAATTAGAAAAAAAGTTCCCTTTTTTTGGGCCATAAGTCTTTGTTTTGGGTCAATTAGCGACGTTGGGCAACTTGGGCTTATGTCATAAGTCACATTCTCCATTTGTTTTGGGTCAATTTGCGACGTTGGGCAACTTGGGCTAATGTTATAAAGCGACAAGCCGAATTGATTCACCATATGTTTTGGGTCAATTAGCGACGTTGGGCAACTTGGGCTAATGTTATAAAGCGACAAGCTGAATTGATTCACCATTTGTTTTGGGTCAATTAGCGACGTTGGGCTTTCGCTATAAAGGAGAATAAAGGACGAGGCTCAACTTATCCTCTCGTGAAGGAACGTGGCATTTTCTCCACTCCACATCTACTGCACATAATTCTGAAATTGCCCAGCTCTTGATACACAATTGCGAGCAGCCATATCTGTCTTGCTCAAAAACAAAGAAAATGAAGATATGGGTGCTTCAACTAGGACTAGCATCTTTAACCATTATGTTGTACACGTGCCAAGCGACAACCAACCTTCACCCTCTTATTTTAGTACCAGGGAGTGGTGGAAATCAGCTTGAAGCTAGGCTAACCACTGGTTACAAGCCCACTAGCATTGTGTGCAACCGTTGGTATCCATTGGTTAAGCAAAAGGAAGGATGGTTCAGGCTGTGGTTTGATCCCAGTGTATTACTAGCACCATTCACACAGTGTTTTGCTGATCGTATGATGCTTTATTATGACAACGATTTAGATGAATACTGCAATGCTCCTGGGATTGAAACCAGGGTCCCTGACTTTGGCTCCACTCGCTCACTTCTATGCCTTGACCCTAGCCTCAAGTAAGTGTTTCTTTTGTTGTGCCGTGTATTGTGCTCTTGGTCATTATTATCAACATTCATGTGAGATGCATTGATGGTGAAAATTGCTTGAGAAAATTGTATGTGATAGAGGGTTGAACGAAGCTCTAGAACCTTTCCAATTCAGAAAAGATGGGGGCAGGGCCAATGCTTTTACAGTACATTCAGGAATCAGGATTCTCAATTTATGCTAACCAATTACAGAAACATGTTTACCCCATCAGTACCTCAAGTGGTAAAAGGTGCGACATCCAATTGAGGAAAGTAGGGATCGAACCCTCCATCCCCTTCTCTCCCCATTACAGTGTTGGGAATTTAACGATTTGTACTAGTTGTTAAAAAAAAAAAAATTTTAGAAACATGTTGATTTGTTAAATTAAAACTATAAAGTAAAGTAGTTTCGCTATATTTGTTGGACGAGTAGGTTTAGCAGTTGAGTGTCTGTCTCATTATTAAAAAAATTAGAATTCATGTATGTGCGATTTAATTTTACAAATTTTGAAGTACTAAGAGAAATAATAGTTGTTATAATTTCTATTGATAACTCGTAATTGTCATACATAATTTACCAAGTTCTTGAGTAATCTGCACAAACTAAGTTCAATACCTTTTATCATGTTGTTGATGGTGGACAATGTTTGAGTTCACTGCAGACATGTCACTGAATACATGGCAACTCTAGTGGAATCTCTAGAAGAAATTGGCTATATTAATGGTGAATCACTCTTTGGAGCTCCATACGATTTTCGATATGGCTTAGCAGCAGGAGGTCACCCATCCAAGGTTGGTTCCAAGTTCTTGCAAGACTTGAAAGAACTAATAGAGAAAGCAAGCGATCTTAATGGAGGAAAGCCAGTAATAATACTTTCACACAGCTTAGGAGGTCTCTTTGTGCTTCAACTTCTGAATAGAAACTCACTTTCTTGGAGACAAAAATATATCAAACACTTTGTTACACTGTCTGCGCCATGGGGTGGAAGTGTTGAAGTAATGCTTACTTTTGCTTCAGGATATACACTTGGGGTACCCTTTGTTGATCCATTGCTAGTAAGGGGAGAACAAAGGAGTTCGGAGACAAATTTATGGCTCTTACCAAATCCTAACATATTTGGTGCAGAAAAACTTGTCATTACTCCAAATGCAAGTTATTCATCATATGAAATTGCTCAATTTCTTGACGATATTGGATTTCCGGAAGGGATTTATCCTTATAAATCGCGCATTTTACCCTTAATGGAGGAGCTAACCCCGCCAGAGGTTCCAGTTACATGCATAATTGGGAGTGGAGTGAAGACAGCAAAGACTTTAGTTTATGGTGGAAAAGGATTTGATGAGCAACCTGATGTTGTTTATGGAGATGGAGATGGGACAGTGAACAAGGCTAGCTTGTTAGCATTGGAGACAATATGGAGTGGGAATTATCAGCAAAATCAACCCCTTAAGGTGATAAGAATTGATGGGGTTTCTCATACATCAATACTCAAAGAGAAGATAGCACTTGATGAAATTATTGGAGAAATTTCTTGTATTAATGCTAATGTAATGAGCACAGTTTTATGAGGATTTTTGCTGCACATACGATACAAGTAATAGAATGGAGAATCAGAGTAAGAGCAATTATATTCAAGAATTAAATTGCTGAGCAAATAATAACATTTTGTTAAAGATTATATGATCCATGCTCCATAGTTCTTTTTATAATTTTTTGTGCAAGCAAGGGATTGTACTCACACATCTGTGCTTATGTTTTGTTGGTTTTCCTTATTGATTTTGCAATTATTCAATTGGCAATATCAATTTCTGTTTTTTGACTATTTTCCCTTTTTTTTTTCATTATATTTATTTTTTATAAAGGAAATCACCCATATAAATCTGCATCAAGATGCCATACAAAACAAAAATATAAATATTTTAAAATTAGACATTACATTATATTAAAAAATATCATTAATACTAACCTCCTTTAAAATTAGCCGTGGAAAATTGTTTTTGTTCAAGACACATTTTAGAGTTCTGGTGTATATAATTACTTTAATTAATCGTTAAAGATTTTTACCATCTTATAATTACATTTTAATGAAGCTGCATTAGTTAAAATCTAATTAATTCAAAATATCCGTGATTTGGACAAAAAAAATTATGATTATTATAGTTAAAAATAATTTATATATAGCTTTCTATCAATGACAGATAATTTATTGGCTCTCAGAATTAGTACTAGTATTTTTTAATTAGTACTAGAATTAGTATAATTTTTTAAAATAATTTACAGCTCACAAATAGTAAAGTAAACAAATGGAGTGAGCAGATAATAAGGACGACCAAAGTTAATGACTGCACGTGTGGTGCACTGTCGCCAAAACGATTGAGTCACGGGACTTTACTAAATATTTCAGCCCCGTCATCACAAGTCCCATTCAACCCTTTTCTCTTTTCTTTTAATCATCTCTTCTTATGGTGTTTAGCAGCAAGCAATAGCCATAGAAGAAGACAAACAGAACTGAAGCAAGATAGCCGTTAAAGATGGCAATTTAGGCCACGGTGGCTGTGGCAGCTTAATCTCAACGTCCCATGTTGAAAAATTATATGTTAAAGACATGATTAAAGAGTTTGAGTCAATTGAAATGTCAGAATTTTGAGTCTGAAAATGTGTCGAGTTTGAATTTTCAGTTGGTGAAAGATAAGAGACACCCAAATGGGGATGTTGGCTGGACTTGGTTTGTCGAGAAGTTTTTGTTTACGTGAGTCTGTTTTAAGTGTTCATTTGTTGGCATTGATGCAATTCCTCAACTGGTGGAGTTATTGCCTAGTTTGTTTACGTGAGCAGCCCTCTTTTCTTCACAGCCAAATACTCCTGCGAGAACCATAAATCAGCTGTTCTTATTGGGCGGTCCAGAGGTCTTCTATTTTAATGGGGCAAGTACAGTGGCCAAGAGAGAACCATTTAAAGATGTTGGATCTCTAATAAGTTTTGCCAGTGCAAAGGGTAAACGGGTCGACCATTGTGTCCAATGAGATTGGACGTATAAACAGAGACGACACTTCTATATATTGACTCAAGCTTCATCATATCCAATTTTTCCACACTGGCTACAGAACTTAAACCACCACCATTGCCACCCAAAGACGCCATCTTTAACAGCTCTGTACCAATCTGCCTGCTCTTCTGTGAGTACTATTTGGAATGTACATTGGCATTTTAAAATACCCTTTTAAAAGTAAATAAATCCAAGAAGAATTCAAAAGAGAAAACAGAGAACGATAAAGAGACATCACGTTGACATCAACGGGACAAGAAACGTGTGGGAAAGGGAAAGGGAAGAAAGAAGAAAAAGATATTAACTTATAAGGAAGGCATAAGGAGCCCCTCACTCTCCCTTTTTTTTTTTTTTTTTTCCATTGACAAACAAACACAAGGAACAACAACAACAATGGCCATCAAAGGGGACAACTTTTCTACATGAGTGTGCTTTGCTTTTACTTTGGGTACTCTTTTCTTTGTCAAGATTTCTATTTCTTTTTCTTTTTCTTTTTCTTTGGTCAAAAGAGTAACATTGACATAACAAACAACAATCCTTCTTCACTGTCATTATCATCATCATCATCATCATCATCACCACCGCCATCAATCAAATAAAGATGCAATCTTTCTTCTCTATTACCAAAGCTTTATCTAAAACTCACTAACAAACTTCCTCTTCAAGCTCCAAAAGGTTATAAAAATGGCATCATCAAATCAAACCCCAGATCAGGTAATATAAAAATCAATATAAAAAAGCAAACCAAAAAAAAATCATCAATCAGGACTGACATAATAATAATAATAATTTATAAGCCTAAACCTAACTAAACAATATTTACAGAAAACAAGAGAAATCATGGAAAAAAGGGATTAGAAAAAGACATGTAAGAATGGGTTAACTTAGAACCATACCTATCAGTTACACATGCTACATCGAAGAGACCAGAACAACCCACAGAAAAAGAAAAAACTATCTTCTGCAGACTGCAGGTCTTCTCCAGTGCTCTTCTTTTAGGACGGGTAAAGAATATTTCTTTGAAAAATTTTAGCTTTTGGTGGGTCAGTTCTGCTGAAAATTGTTTCCACCTCCGCAAAGTTAAAATTCAATATAATTTGATATTGAAACACTCATTTTTCAATAATTAAAGATCACGCAATTTGATCTAAAACTGATTTATATATTTTTTGTAAATTTGGTTTATGTTTAATTAATCTAGAAAAATTCAGAAAAATAATTTTTAAATAAACATAAAAAATAAAAAATAAAAATTCAATGAAATAATTATTTACAAACCTTTGCCATATTTCTAATTAAATTAATAAAAATATAAAAAAAATGAAATTAATTGTTAAGAGCATTAATAGTTTTTTTTTTTTGAGAAACATTAATAGTTAACTTAATATTTTAAAATTTGTCAAATAAAATTAAGAGAATTAAATCATTTCAGGAGTAACATTGTCTATCCTTTAACTTCAAATCAAAGGCCAAAGCACTTAAGTTTTTTAAAAAAAA
The DNA here is from genome assembly GCA_949634005.1 of Mallotus japonicus. Lineage (NCBI taxonomy): Eukaryota > Viridiplantae > Streptophyta > Magnoliopsida > Malpighiales > Euphorbiaceae > Mallotus > Mallotus japonicus. Next base: position 9,271 of record CATIWK010126053.1, read on the forward strand.
TTAAATCATTTTTGCATATTATTTTTTTGGAAGGAATACACCACTATTGATATTTTGGAAGAATATACTCTCCATTCCATATTATCTTTTATTTCAAATTACTTTATGCCTAATACAATTGATTAACAGTTATTTATAATTATATAAAAGTGAAATAAATTTATTTTGTATAACTTTTAATTTTAACAATTCTAACCTAATTTTACTTTCTAGCTGTGATTTTAGCCAATCTAATGTATTTGCTTTTAATTGTGGCATGGGTATTAATAAATTAAAATTATTTTATATTTATTTATATTTCACAGATTTTTTAATTTTAACTCAACATTTTAATTGAAGTATAATTTATAAATTAACTAAATGCATTATAATTAATATTATAACCATATTGGTAGAAATAAATACTACACTATTTCCCTGTATTAATATTATTAACAATATTAACATCTATTTTATCATATTAATTAGTAGATTAAAATTTTAAAAATTTAAAATCTTGAATAAAATTGTATCATAGCCTTTAAAAAATAAGAAAATTTGAGTTACTTTACCATCACCTTTACTTTTATTTTTTTTACTATTTCTAACAATGTAAATATTTCGTAACATGAATTTGAATATCTTATAAAGAAAGTATTTATTTTTGAAATTACTCTATTATCCTCATTATTTGGAATCCATGAAAATATTTGCTGACGTGGGAGGACAATAGAAAGGGGCAATGAGGGAACAAAGGAGATGATAATTCATCCATATACGATTTGAGATACGGAAACGTGAAGTAGGACCCGCTAAATAATTTTTTTCCGAAAAGATCAAAAAAGAGGAATAGGTTACCGGGTACAGCCTATAGCCCGTGAACGACCACTTTGGCAACCGTGCATCACACGTGCAGTCAATAACTTTAGTCTTTAGTACCTTTAACATCCGGTTATTTGATACATAATTTTGGAAATAATTATTGTCATGATTTTTGTAAAAAAAAAATATATATAAATTAAGAAATTAGTAAAAAGGGACTCTTTTTTGGGTCTCTAGCCCCAAGAATTGGGTGCCCTACACTCAAAGGACACCAACAGCCAGCCTGGTCAAATGGTCAAAAAGCATAAATTGGTGTTGCCAATGGGATAATTATTAATTAGAGAGTCATTATCACCAGTGGTTTAACCCAAATCAAGATCCCATCGAAGTCATTGCCTATTTGCACCATAAATTACACTAATAAAAATTACTGTATTTTCACTATCGATTTTTTTTTTTGGAAATTACTATCGATGTTCATTTAAAACAATTTTTATCAGCAAATCATTCAAATTCTTTTATCTGACCACTAAAATTTATAATCTACTACATTTTAATTAATTCAGTTTTATCAGAGCAAAATCACAAAAAATAATAAATGTCTTCCATTAATTAATTTAACATAACTATATATAATGACTTAAAATTTAGATGTCATTTAAGTGATAACAACCCTCTAACATATGATCAAATGGTTGTCGGTAAATTATTAAAATATTTCATATAATTTAATAAGATATTTAATACTTAATATGAAAATGTTTGTAATTTCCTATATTTATTCACTAAATATTAACATTAATAAAAGTTTATTATTTTTATAATAAAAAATAAAGATAAATTTTTAATATTTTACTTTATAATAAATCATCAAATATATAATAACAAGCTGACAGGTGAATATTTTTCAACCATATGTGTATGTGGTTGCCACATTTTTTGCATTTTTGGTGTGTAAAGTTGGTACATATGATGTGTATAATCAAATATATAACTTCTTTTGAATCCTTTTATAATGTAAGCACTTTCTTTTTAGATTGCAAAGTCTTTGAAGTCAAGGATATCATTGCCCAAATGATGCTTGAAGTGACATGGGCATCCCTTGCTAAATTATTGAATCAATAGTGTTTTTTTTTTAAAGCATAATTTATATGCGACCCCTTATACTTGGTATTATTTGTCAGTTTGACACCTCAATTTACAATTTTACCATTTTAACACTTATATTTACATAAAATGCACTTGTATGTACTAATTTGATGATATAATGCCTCTTCCACCCCTATACTTGTCAAGTTTTATTAGTTTGACACATCTACTTGCAATTATTTTTCAGTTAAACCCTTGAGATATGACACATGTTGATTTACTATTTCATACCACGTATGCTGACATGGTTTCAAAATTATATTTTTGGCAAGTTCAGGTGTTAAAATGGTAAAACTATAAGTTGATGTGTCAAACTGACAAAAAATAACAAGTACAAAGGATCATGGATGTATTATGCCTTTTTTAATAAAAAAGGGGTCGGAGGGGGTTAAATATATCAATAATTTTGATACTTTTTAGATTTTCTTTGTGAAATTCACAATTTTTGCAACTATAAATTAAATCCTCAAACTTTTCTAAAACTAAATATTTATATATTTGTAAAATGGCCATTAATCTTGCAATTTGAAAATAATAATTTTTAGCGAAAAGAAATATATATATATATATATATATATATATATATATATATATAGTAGTCTAATGATATAACTAATCGATAAAATTAAGTACAATAACATTATTAAAAAAATAAATATATCCTTATATTAAATTAAATAAGTATAAATTTAAACAACAATATCTTAAATTTTTTTTTTAACAATTGGAAGGTCAAAGGGGAAATAGGGAATCAAATTTATGACCTCACCTTACAATATTCATCACCTAAGTCATTAGCTTGTAAAAGGAGGACTCTTAACATTAGTTTTGAATAAAAGATTTATTTAAAAATTTTACACAACTATATGTTAAAATTCCAAGTTTGTCAAAGTTGGTTGGGATTCACCCACTTCATGATACAAATATATCTATTTATTTTAAACACTTGCAATTTTAAAATATTTTTAAGAATACTGTACATAAAAAATAAGATAAAAGATAACATATACTAATATATATATAGCTTGGCCTTGACACATTGAGTGATAACTAATTCAAAGCGTGAATCGGATGCAAATGCCATAAATAAAGATTAATTAATCCTTAATTATTGTTATCTCATAGTAATAAAAAAAATCAATAGAGATTGCTTTTAGTAAAGAAATGATTAAAATTTGATAACTCAAATATTATTATTATTATTATTATTTTTTTAGGATGAACAAATAAACAATAGAGGCTTTGGAAAGATTCCATGATTCAAAAAAAGAAATAAAATAAATAAAAAGAAAGGGTGGAATGGAAGGGAAAACTGGAAAACCCGTGGGGTGGGACCCAAAAGAGAGCGTGCCTTTGGGAAAGTGCCAACTCATCGTTTGACCAGTTTTCTCGGGTCTTTAAAATGCGTACGCCTTGGTTTTTGCCTTTCATACCTCTTTACTTTGACCACTTTCATGCACCTCTGCTTGCTCTTTTGCCCAACTCCTCACTGACACGTGTACTATAATATAACTTCATATTTCTAAGTAATGTTAAAAAAAAAAAAAATTACTCCCTCTATTACAAACTAATTTTCTTTTTTTCAAATGAAAAAAATTTCAAACTAATTGTCACTTTATATATCCAATGCAACATTGATTTTTTTTTCTATTTTATCCTTATGTTACCTTTATCTAGTTGGTTTTACAAAATTTTATAAGTTTTGAATATATCTAGAGGAGGGTAATTTAGTCTCATTTAGTTATTTATAAGCCTATTAAATGTTTTCTTAATCCAAGTGAAATACTATAAAGAGACAATTAGTTTGGAACAGAGGAAGTAATGTTTTTAATTAAGCAACAAAGTTTTGATTAATTACACTTAAATGTAATATTTTTATAATTTTTTTGAATCAAAATTTTCATTATTTTTTAATGGAGTTTAAATTTATAAATTAAGTAGAGGTTTTCCTTATAAAGAATTAATACTGGTTTAATGGAATAAGAGCTATACTTGTTACATAATTCATTTATAATTTTGAAATAAAAATTTAATTGAAATGCTGTATTTTGTTATTTTT
>CATIWK010126077.1:0-11792 GCA_949634005.1 Mallotus japonicus
TATGATAAAAAAAACCCATCCACATCATGGGTGTAAAATGTTTTGTAGACATATAACCCATCCACATCATCGCTGTAAAAAGTTGTGTTTATATATATAAGGTGGCCAGATGGGTTGTTTTTATCATACAAAAAATAAATGGATGGCTTAATCTTGTGTTATTTTCCTCTGATTTCCAAATTTTTTTGTCTACTTGCTTTCGCAAAAAAATTTTGCAACTAATTCTTGCTGTGAATTAGTAGTATAATTACATAATGTATGTATCACAAATTTATTGATTTAGTTTGATTTAAATTTTTACTATGAATAAATCTTCTTCTTCTGCTTCTTCTTATTCTTTGAGATTTTTCAGGAAAAAACCTAATTATAATTATAATTCATGAAATTTTTTAATTTTTTAATTATTAAAAATAAAGCCTAAAGAATTAATGAATATTTCTAATTTCTATTGAGATTAGGTAGGGATTTTGGCACTCATCCTCTTAATAATTGCACTGTACTTTGACTTTAGCAGTTTAAAAGATTTAATTGTCCTTAATTTAAAATGATTATGTACCTTTCACAATCAATATTAACTTAAAAAAATTATTTAATCATTCATATACAATAAAAATCTAATAACTTTGATATAAATAATTTGCTTTGATTTAATAATTTTTACATTATAATCACTAAGGATTATTTATAACGTCATTAATTTATTATGTTATTTTATTTTGTGTTCAACTTATAATGTTAAAATTTTATTAAAGATAGTTATAGATTTTTATTTTCTAATTTGACTATGCAATTTACATTTTTAATGTTTAATTGTTTAATTCGTTTAAATGTTTATACATATGATATTTACATGTATTTTTGAAAAAAAATTGATGATGAATTTAATTTTGATTTTCTTGAATCCATTCTTTTTTTTTTATTATTATTAAAGATGATAGGATATAATACTAAAAGCATTTTATGTATGGACAAAATTAATATAAAATAAAATAATTAAAAAAATACTTTATCTATTTTATATTCTTTTTAATTATTTTATTTTATATTAATTTTGTCAATACATATAATATTTTTAGTATTATATCCTATCACTTTTATGAAAAAAAGAATTGAATTAATAGAATCAAAATTAAATTTACCATTGATTTTTTTTTTTGTAAAAATGTAAATATCATAGGTGTAAACACTTAAAAGCAATAATATATTGCATAATTAAATTAGAATATAAAGATAACTATTTTTTAATAAAATTGTAACAATATAAGTTGAACACACAATAAAATAACATAATAAATTAATAATATTAGAAATAATGATTATAATATAAAGACTATTAAATCAAAGTAAATTATCTATGTTATAGTTATTAGATTTTTATTACGTATGAATAATTAAAAATTTTTTTGAAGTTAATAATAATTATTGTGAAAAATACATAATCATTTGAAATAAGGGCAATTAAGTCATTTAAATTATTAATAAAGTCAAAGCAGAGGGCAATTATTAAGAGAAATAGTGCAAAAATCTCTACGCATTGAGATATCTGAGCAATAAGTGTTATTATAGATATTACTTTCTCTTTTAATGATTGAAATTTTTCTATTTGGAATCATCTTAGGTCTAATACCCTACTATTTTGACGGATTATCTGTAACTGCATATTTACAGTATAGACATGGCAATCAGTTGAACCTTTAATTGGTACACTTTTTCCCATTATCCAAGTATGCCTATATATATATATTTGTATGAGTTAGGGGTTGTTATGACACTTTCCTTAATTTTCAACATTAGTTCTTTAAAAAAAATTCAACATTAGTGAATTTTTCCTCCTGCCACACCACTCTGTTGGCTAATGAGAAGGCGCGACAAGTTGATGGCTGGTTAATGCTTACTAAAATGCTATTATATAATCTCTACTACAAATGGAATCTCACTATGGATTAAACCTGATATATATACACACACACACACACACTTTCTCTTTTCATGATTGAAATTTTTCTATTTGGAATCATCTTAAGTCTAATACCTACTATTTCAAAGGATTATCTGTAACTGTATATTTACATTACAGACATGGCAATCAGTTGAACCTTTTATTGGTACACTTTTTCCCATTATCCAAGTGTGTCTATATATATATATATTTGTATGAGTTAGGGGTTGTTATGACACTTTCCTTAATTTTCAACATTAGTTCTTTAAAAAAAAAAAAATTCAACATTAGTGAATTTTTCCTCCTGCCACACCACTCTGTTGGCTAATGAGAGGGTGCGACAAGCTGATAGTTGGTTAATGCTTAATAAAATGTTATTATATAATCTCTACTACAAATGGAATCACACTATGGATTAAACATGATACACACACACACACACACATATATACATACGAGGGGGGGAGACATGCAAAATTATAAAAAAGTCTTTATACATTATTCTATAAAAACTGGATAATTTAGTCATTTCCTAATAAAAGAAAAATTAAATTAATTAAAAGATAATTTTAATTTGATTAAAAAACTATTTCCTATTTTAATTAGGTTAATACTTCTATTTTATCTCTAATAAAAATTGATAATTGAAAGTATGTTTCCTATTTTAATTATGCTAACTTCTATCTTATCTCTAACAAAAATTCTATTTTAATTGAAATTATAATTTCTATTCTAATTAGGTAACTTCTATTTTATCTCTAATAAAAATTAATTTAATTAAAATATAATTTTTATCTCAAATAAAAATTTATTTAATTAAAATATAATTATAAGTATGTTTCCTATTTTAATTAGGTTAACTTCTATTTTATATCTAACAAAATTAAATTAACTAAAATGTAATTCTAATTTAATTGAAAGTATATTTTATATTCTAATTAGGTTAACTTCTATTTTATTTCTAATTAAAATGAAATTATTTAACATATAATTCTAATTTAATTGAAAGTGTGTTTCCTATTTTACTTATGTTAATTTATATTTTATCTCTAAAAAAATTAAATTAATTAAAATTTTAGTGATAATTTTGTTAAAAATATATATTTTTCTATTTTAATTAGGTCTACTTAATATAAATCAAATTAGATAACATAATTTTATAAGTCTTATTATATTAATTTAATAAGTAAATAATTAAAATCAAAATTAATAAATTTTATGAAAATAGGAAAAGTATATAATTTGTTTCAAAAGTAGATATTTTTATAAATTAAAAATTAACAAATAGAAGATAGAATATATATAATTTGTTTGAAAGAATATTTTTCTATAAGAAAAATAGTATAATTATCGTTTTTAGATATTTATAAAATTTAATGAAAAGAGTTAAAATTAAATTGATTAATATTTATCATTTAATTATTAGTTGAACTTAATAATTACATTAAATTAATTTTTGTGCAAATAAAAGTATTAATATTAAAAATATTGAAGAAATAAAAGTGTCATAGCTCAAATAAAAAATTTACTAAAATTGTAATAAATTATAAGTTTAATGTGGTTATAATATTTAAATTGTTTTATAAAGAAAATATAACTTTTATTATTTTTAAAATTTTTATTAAAAAATAACTAATAATTTTTTATTATCTTATGATTAATTTTGACCATAGTATTTTTTTTATATGAAATCAGTTCTAGAGTTGAAAAAAAATAATTATAAAAAATATTGAAGTAATATCATATAATTATTTAAATAAAAGATTTATAAAAATTGTAATGAATTATAACTATTTTAAGTTAATATCAAATTGTTATATAAATAAATAACGTTTTTATTATTTTTAAAAATTTTATTTAATAATAATAATAATAATAATAATAATATGTTTAATTGTTTATTTACTATATATCACGAGTCAAATAAATTTTTTGTTCACGTGTGAAACACATGGCTTCAAATAACGGCCGTTACGTATTATTTCTAGGTGTTTTATGTTGTCGTGACATTATTTATTGTTATTTAAAGGTTGTAAATAAATGTATATGTAATGGCCGTTATTTATCAGTCGCAGTCGTTATCCATCGTGACAGATCATGAAATAACGATTATATAAGGTAAGGGTGCAAAAAAATTAACTAAACCAACCAGACAAATTCAAACCGAAAATTGTGGTTTAGAGTGATTAAAAATTGATTATGGTTTGAAAATTTTTTTAAATCAAATTTTTAGTTTGGTTATGGTTTAGAAAAATAAAAATCCAATGAACCGAACCGAACCGAACCAATATTATAATTATTATTATTATTATTATGCTTTGAATGATATGTATATAATATGACTTTCTATTTTGTTATATTTTTAATAAACTTCACGAAATGTATTATTAGTAATTTTAATCTTTATTTTATTAATTTTTTATTTTTTATTAAACCAACGAACTGATCATCCAACCCAAATCCAAATATAATTGGTTTGATATTAATGATGATAGTGGGCCACCAAATGCAAGTGGTGAAACTTGTGTTCCATCAACTTATCCATATGATCGTGATGTCTATTTTATTCAAGGTGATATTGATAAATCTCCTTATGATCATTCTCCTCCTCCTCCTCCTCCCTCTCCTCCTTAAATGGACTAAACTCATTATCAATCTCATGGTGATTTTTATCCAAGTGTTGGAGAAAGTTATGGTGAGTATGGTTATGATGATAGCTCTGATTCCATTGCCAACTATAGTTATGATGTTGGTAGTTCTGAATCAAGTCATTATAGTCCATGTTCATCTATGGGTGCAGACCACTATCCATCAAGTTCAAGTCAGTCATTTGCTCAGCCTCAACACTTTAGGTTCTATTAACATCTTTCGACCACTAGCCAATAACTTTATTATATTAATTTATCCCTTCATTTCTTATTTTATTTATTTCACAACACCACCCCATAGAGTAGGGATATTACACTTCCTCTATTTATGGTTTTCCTCAATTTGGAGCTTTTCACATAAATTTTGTGTGTTATTTTATTTCTTTTTTTTATTACTATGGTGTTGTGTGTTACTATCTTTTTCATGAACTTTCAAGATGGTTTCTAAAAATTATTTCTTCCTTTTCTTTTATCAGACCAGAGTCCGAGCTCATTGAGAAAATAATAGAAGATGTTTTAAAAAAATTAAACGGAATGTCCATTGGTTACTACCACAAAGGTTTGGTTGGCATTGAATCACTAATTCAACACATTAAACCTCTATTGAGCTTGGAATCATCGAACGTAAGAATTGTTGGTATATGGGGTATGGGTGGTCTTGGCAAGACCACTCTTGCTAGAGCTATTTATGATCAAATATCTATACAATTTGAAAGTTGTTGCTTTGTTGCTGATACTAGAGAGCAAGTGAAAAGAGGTAGGCTAACTCTGTTAAAAAATGAGCTTTTTTCAGCGTTGTTAGAGGAAGGAAATGCACCTGCAAGCACCCTTAATTTACGGGAATCTTTTGTAAAGGATCGGCTTCGTCGTAAGAAAGTCCTTGTTGTTGTTGATGATGTTAACAACTCGATACAGCAACAAGATCTATTGTTATTATTGCGTGATTCGTTTGGCCCTGGAAGTAGAATTCTTGTAACAAGTAGAGATAAGAAAGCGCTGAAGATTACAGCAAATGAAACACATACAATGGAGGAATTGAACGAGCATGAAGCTCTTCAACTCTTCAGTGTGAATGCCTTCAATCAAAATTGTCCTCCGAGTGATCGTATATTGCAAGCAGAAAGGGTGGTAAGTTACGCGAAAGGCAATCCATTGGCTCTCAGAGTTTTGGGTTCTACATTGTTTGATAGAAGTGAAGAAGATTGGAAGAGCATGTTGGAAAGATTAGGCGACATCCCCAATCCTGAAATTCATGATGTTTTAAAAAAAAGTTATGATGAACTAGGTTCTGAAGAGAAAAGAATATTTCTTGCAATTGCTTGTCTTTTCAGAGGACAAAGTCGTGAATGTGTGACCAAAATTCTGGATGTCGCCTTTGATACTACTGTGCATTTTGGTATCACTACCCTTATTGATAAATCTCTCATTAGGGTTGCCTCTAGCAATAAGTTGGAGATGCACGATCTATTGCAAGAAATGGGTAGGAAAATTGCGGATGATGAATCTACAACTACCACGTTGTTGATCAATCCTAAGCGTCTCAACGATGCATTGATGGAAAACAAGGTGAGCTTTTCTTAATTCACTATGTTTATAACTGATATAACGATATTGAATGCATATTGTACTATCAATTGTTAGGGAAATGGAGCAATTGAAGGAATATCACTAGACATGTCTATGGTTCGAAGTGAGATTCACTTAGAACCTGACGTGTTTACAAAGATGTATAATCTTAGATTTCTCGAGTTCTATTGGCCCGACGAGGACTTCCCTAGATTTGGAGAAGAAAAATTGCACCTTTCGCATCAAGGGCTTCGATCTCTTCCCAAGCAATTGAGTTATCTCCACTGGACTAAATTTTCTTTGAAGTCAATACCATCGAAGTTCTTTCCAGAAAGTCTGGTTGTGCTTCGACTGCGGGATAGCAAGTTTAAGAAGCTTTGGGCAGGAGTACAGGTATTTGTATATGCTGCAGCTCCAATAGTAGTTGGTGCCATATTTGACTTTGTACGGTCTGTACCTGAACCTTGCATGAAGTTGATGCTAATATCTATATTTTTCTGTTCATGACAGAATCTTGTTAATCTAATAGAGGTTGACCTCTCGAAATCCAAATATTTGACTGAAATTCCTGATTTGTCAAAGGCTATAAACGTTGAGACGATCAATCTGGAGGGCTGTACAAGTTTAGTTGAGGTTCACTCATCCATTCAATATCTTCACAAACTGAAATTTTTCCATCTTAAGGGTTGTAAAAGCCTGAGGAATCTTCCAAGAAGAATCCAATCGAAGGTTTTACGAGTTCTTGATTTGATTGGTTGCCCAAGGGTGAAAAGATGTCCAGAGATTATTGAAGGAAATATGACAGTACTGAACTTAGATTGTTCTGCAACGATACAAGTGCCAGAATCAATGCTTGCTGGATTATTTGTAGAAAATTGCGGAAAGGTGTCTAGCAGGCCAAGTAACTTCTGTAAATTTAAATCTCTTTGGAAACTTTCTTGGAACTGGTCAGAACTTAAGAGTTTTCCAGAAATCCTGGAGCCTATGAATCTAGAGTACTTGGATTTGAGTGACTGTAGAAACCTTAGGAGGCTCCCGGACAGCATCTATAATCTGAAATCCTTGAAATCCCTTACTTTACAAGGAGCGGGTATTAAAGAGTTACCTTCATCCATTGAAAATCTGTGTTGCCTTATGTCGCTGGTGCTGAGAGATTGTAGGTATCTTGAAAGCCTTCCGAGCTGTATCCACAGGCTTCCGCAACTCAGCGAATTGTACTTGAGCAAATGCGCCAGTCTTGGTTCCTTGCCAGAGCTTCCACCATCTTTAGAATATCTAGAGGCAAGCGACTGCATATCACTGCAAACTATATCAAGCAACTTCAGAAAATGTTGCAATCTTGTCACTGTAGATTTTGCAAATTGCTCGAGATTGGATCACAAGGCACTTGAGGCAGAGGTTCAGTTCATAACTAAAAATGTAAGGCCATTACGCTAACCAAAATTTTCTTTATATATTTCAATTCTAGCTAAATATTTGATTTTGTGTTGCAGTGTAATGGTTCTCCACTGCTATTATATCTTGGAAGCGAAGTTCCAGGATGGTTCACTCATCAAAGTATGGGATCTTCCATAACCATACAATGTCCTTTAAATTGGAATCAGCACAAGGGAGTTGTTTTCTGCGTCGTCTTTGAATTTAGAAAGCCTCCTAAGGGGTTATATATTTTTGGTTTCGATATCAATCCTGTAGAACCTGATAATAGTGGTGAAGTACGTGACTTCTTTTGGAGTTACTCTTGTCTAAGTCATATTCTGCCTGATTCAGATCATGTGCTAATTATGTACCACAGTCGCGACCCCTTCGAAGAATATTCAGCCAATCTATCTTCATTTCAATTCCGTCCGTATGGACACTCTCTACATAATATGAAGTTTGAAATTTCAAAGCATTGCAAGGTGAAAAGATGCGGGGTTCATCTGCTACAAGATGATGCATCTTTAATTGAAAGTTCCTGATACTAGCTTTAAAACCTTTCACAAGCTGTATTACCAACAGTACTGATATAACATGTGCTAAAATGGTAGTGTGCGTGGCAGAATATATTTTGATGTACTAAATCTTTGTACGTGTATATTTTTTTGTTTTCATTGTTCAACTTTTCAAAATAATAATTGTTTTTAGCCGTCAATGTACTAAATCTTTGATTACCATTCAATTTTCTTTAAATACTCAAAATATTTATTATATGTTTGCACAAAGACTTGACGTACTCTTTCTGAACAACGACAATTTCGTGCAAAAAATACCCGATACCTTGGCTCAACACCTTTTCTTTATCTTACCTTAGCTAACAACAAGTTTAAAGAACAAATTCCGCAAAGCATCTTCAATGTGTAACGCCCGGGTCCTCGTGTGCTTCTCATGCATAGCATTCGGGTGAGATGTCATACTTGTCGGTGAGGTGGAAGTTTGGAAAATTCACCGTCACTTAAATGGGAAGAAATAAGGTAAAAATTAAGGAAATGAAGTTTAATTTAAATAATATTGAATGTTTAGAAGGTCGAAAGATTCAGACTAAATTGAACAAATTGAAAGTGCTAGATATTGTATTTAATGGTACCGGGAGAATTTGGAAACTTTACTATCATTAAAAGGAAAGAAAATAAGGTTAACAATAAAGAAATGAAATTAATTTGAAAGAAATTTAAGTATCAAAAAATGACGGAGCAAGAGGGACTTAGTTATAGCAATTGGAAGTTGAAGGATGATTGAACAAATTTGATCAGAAAAGCTTAAGGATCAAAAAGCTTAAAGTCAAGGTTGCAAATGATGAATTCAAAAACAATGGGGAGTGACTTGAATTGAGGAGGGTAAAGTGTGGTGAGTTGGCGGTGAAGAATGGAGAGGAAGGAAGAGCTTATGGCGTGTGTAGGCTGTAGCAGAGGCATGTTAAGGCTGTTAGCAAGTGAAGGACTCGAGAGTTTGCAAGAGGGAAATTGAGAAAGGTGGTAGAATATGATGTATAACTAAATTCCTTAGGAAATTAAATCAGATGTTATATCATGCTTTGAATGGGTTGCATGTAATGAATTGATAGTGAATTGAGAATAAAATAAGTAGAAATCATGCTTGATCATGTTATCAAACAAGCTGAAAATTTTGCTTAAACATGCATGTAGAAGTTTGAATTAGTTTTGAGTATGATTTGCTTAGCAATTGTTAGTTTGTGAATAAGAGCTTGAATCGAACCACCAGGGTAATTGTTCCAGTATTTAAATCCATGTGTTAGACAGTTGCATGTATATATTTTAGGTTTTTGATTGAATTGAGTTAAAATTCAAAAGTGTTTGATGGAATTGGGTTAGAACAAGTAAGCTGGAAATTCGACTGTTTTTCTTGATTTTCTAGCTTATCTATTTCCTCCATATCTTGAGCTATAAAACTTCAAATTAGACGTGGTTTAATCCTCTAGAATCTTTAAAGAGTGCTCTAAAACTCTTTAAGTTTTGAGTTTTAGCTGATTCAGTCTCATAATTAAATTAATTATTTTCTGTGACAAATTTGATTAATTCATCAACAACCCAATATATGATGAAGAGATAAAAAAAAGTTCTATATGAGTAGTCCAAGTGGTAAAAAGTGTAAATATTCTGTTGAGGACTCAACCCCTCTTTCCCTTGTAGTGTCTGGGAATTAACTATCTCTGTGCTTGTTAAAAAAAATGGATAAAAAGCAGTAACAGAAAACAAGACAAAACACCACACAAACCATACTTTGGTCATATCTATTAAGTTTATTTTCATGAAATTTGGTGCTAAAATGGAGGACATGAACCTAAATATTACAATGAAATCCCACTCATGAGACATGGCATGTCTTTACACATTTCAACTGTGCATTATATGTATACATTAATCCAGGTAATAAGCTTGTTGCCACTGCATCTCCTTTATACTTCAACCAATGAGCAGCACTTGTATTCTTTGCCACAAGACTGAGTTCATGCAGATCTCCTTCTTTCCAGGAAATGTCTACTGTCAATCCGCCTCGCGCCTTTAGTCCTTTAACACATCCATTCGGCCATTTATCCCTTGGAAGAGCAGGAAGCAAGTACAACTCCTTCAATGTACTCTGGATAAGCATTTCTGCAACTGCTGCTGTAAAACTGAAACCGAAAGTCCCAGAAATGTATGATCTCTATTAGCTAAGAATTATATAAACTCGAATGTCAGCACTAAATGTTGAATTTATGCGAAATAAACTTAAAAGCAAGGTTGCTTTTATTTCGATCAAGCTTACCCAAGGTTGGCATCAATCTGGAAAGGAGGGTGTGCTGTAAATAAGTTGCTGTACAGTCCACCTTCAAAAGCTTCCTCGTGATCTGGATCTACCAACTTAATAAAATTCTTAATCATCTTATAAGCATGCTCACTGTTGTGCAGACGTGCCCATAGAGCAATTTTCCATGCAGTTGACCATCTTGGACCTTTTTCTCCTGTTGAATGGAAGAAAATATTATAGTACAAAATCATTGGACCCTAAATGTATGGACGCCGCAGGACCAAAACAATCATTCTAATAATTTATAATTTATGAGGCGCTAATCAATTGGTTATTGTGCTAAGGTCTCAAGAGTAAGGTACTAAGAGTGAATTTCTATGTGGAGTATATTTGTAATATTTTATTTCTATTATGATTTGTTTGATAGTGATGTAATTTAAAATATATAAATGATGTAATGTTGTATGTATAATGATAATTGGATTAAAAAAAAAAATCTTTACAAAAGCTTTGTGTGGAGTGAGAACGAGGCTCCATGGACACAGCCTTTTTCCAAGTCGCTTTCTCTTTTTGACTTCTTCGCATTCCTTCAACTTTTAACCTAATTTTCTGTTGTCAATGCTTAATTGACATGGCTTGCGCTTTCATGGTTTCATCTTTTGATAGCATCAAAACAATAATGACATAACCATGAGATAAACCATTTTTTAGACATCTATCAATCCCCATAGCACTATCAGTTTTTTTTTTTTCTTGGTATTATGCAGATGTTAGTGCTCTTGTGGCCAAGTGCAATGATCCAAACATGGCTCAAGAGCCAGCTGTATGTGAAGTTGTTAAACAATTGGACCAAGCTTGGAGACAAGCTAGATTCTTCTATATGGTATGTTAATCTTTTGTGTGTGTTTTGTGTGTTATGAGATTTGTTCAATGTGAAAGTACTGCAATTGAGCAGGGTCGATTGAGAGATGCTTTGAAGGAAGTTGCTAATTTAAATGGATGGGATTTGTATGTCATCAGGTAAAATTCTTTAAGATTTTCAGGAAAAAACCTATATTATAATTATACTTCATTAAATTTTTTGATTTTTTAATTATTAAAAATAAATCCTAAAGAATTAATATTACCAATTCTTATTGAGATTAAGTAGGGATTTTGGCACTCAACCTCTTAATAATTGCACTGTACTTTGACTTTATTAACATTTTAAATGATTTAATTTTCCTTGATTTAAAATGATTATGTACCTTTCACAATCAATATTAACTTAAAAAATTATTTAATCAATCATATACAATAAAAATCTAATAACTTTAATATAAATAATTTGCTTTGATTTAATAATTTTTATATTATAATCGCTAAGGATTATTTATAACTTTATTAATTTATTGTGTTATTTTATTTTGGGTTCA
>CATIWK010126102.1:0-23709 GCA_949634005.1 Mallotus japonicus
TCATTTTAAAATTAATTTACACTTAAATTAACAATAAAAATTTGATTAAAATATAAATTCATGTGCAATGGTTAAAATTTTATACAACAATTATTAAATTTTAAATTCAAGTTATTATTTTTTTTCCAATATAATAAAGAAAGATTGATTTAAGGATTGAAATTTAATTATTTTAATATATACATTTAGAGAATAAATTTTTTTGATAATTAAATTATATTATTTAACTTTTATAAAAATAAGGACTCAAATGTGGACATAGCAAAGTAATTATGCAAATATTTTTTATCTAGATTTTTTTGAAATTAAAAAATAAAAATTATTAGTGATATTACTTTACAATTATGTCTTAATACTTATAATTTTCAAAATTTTTCATAATACTCATCATATGATAAATATATAAATATCACAAATTATGATTGAAAACTAAAAGAATATTCAAAAGTTGTATGTTAATTATATTTAAGAAAAAAATTGCATATAAATAAAAAACCACTAAAATAAGGGTGAAAATGTAATTGTTGCTTACATTATTCACAGTGGCAAAAGTGAAAATATTGTTAAAATTGGAGGGCAGTTGCTTACAATATTCACGGTGGCAAAATTGGAGGGCAGTTGCTTAGAATATTCACGGTGGCAAAATTGAAAATATTGTTAAAATTGGAGGGCATGAAATAGAGGCACATACTGAAATTACAAAATTACCCAAAAGGAAATGATAATGTTTTGTTAGTAAAAGGACATTTTCGTAATTTGATTAAAACGGCGTCGTTTCAAACCTAGGCTACTGTTGAATCATGTGTGGAGGCAGTGGCAAAATTGTTATTAACATGAAATCGAAGGTTGATTTATTGACTGTAGATGACCAGTGAACTCAGCTTTATATATATTTATAGATTTTCAGGTGGCATTGTTTATTGGCTTTGAACTGGTAAATTATATTGTATGAGCACCCTTTTACTTTTCGTTTTTGAAATAAATTAAGATGGAGGAGGAAACTTAAAAGGAGGAAGTGGGAATTATATTTTCCTAATTAATGAAAAGCTGTTTCAGCATATGATTTTTCATTACACCGGCTAGGTTTATCAATGAGTGTAATACACTCGTACGGGCAAAAATCTCCTATGAGTAGTTTTTATCACAAATGATACGATGTAGCTTTAACAAGCATAAAAGTGCACATGGAGATGGAGGAATATATTCACCCAAAAAAAACAAAAAGAGAGGTTTGACACTTGACTCAACAATTCATTCTATTATTGCTAATAATAATCTTAATTATGCAAATTTTAGACGATATTCAAACAAGAGGAAATGCCTTTCCTTTAATTTTTTTTTTCCCTGCTGCAGAATTTCTCTCCATTTGCAGGTTTTTCGAACATCACGCAGCAGAGATGCTTATTTGCACCAGGAATGATACCCTCTATTACGTGCTTCACATGTGGCCAACTATCCCGCACGGCAATAGCCAATGGGGTCATTCATCGTTATTCACGAGGTAGTCATTATTATCTCTTTGATTATTATGTGAGAGCATTTTTAATAATATTCTTCATTTTAAAGCGTATTTTTTACTCAATAAAGAGTATCTCAAAAAAATTTTAAATATAAAGAGTGAAAAAATTTGTATAACTCCAATAGACTCTTTATATTTTTAATCTTTATTTTACTTTACCTAGCTTTATTCAATAAACATTAATGGTTAATTATTTTTCTCCTTTATTTTTACAAGATTTTTCTTTATTTACTTAATTTTTTCTTCCATTAGATGAAAGAGAAAATTATTTTCAATAAAATAGATAAACATCAATTAACAATCTGCATGAGGAATTAAAATATTTTAGAGTAGAGAGTGATGTTTGACTCTCTACATGTAAAGAGCCAAACCAACTTTTTACTCTAAAATAAAAATATAGAGAGTGTACAGGTCCCGGGATTGTTGCCGCTTTGATACCATGTGAAAATCATCCACGGGCCTTAGGGAGAAGTGCAAGCCCACGTACACGAGTGACTTACAAATGAGGTTGAACCCATCTAACACAAAACCAATTGGCTTGTGTTAGGGTCCAAGTCCACCACATTATAAGTCACTCAACTCCTTTGTATTTTACCAATGTGGGATATATGCATTCTTAACATAAATGCCATCCAAAATATACAGGCAATACAACATGGTAAAATGCAGTTCAGTTAACATCACGTCGACCAGTCTATTTGAAATTGGCCTTTCCTAATAGAATATACAGAGAGAAAGGATGGCGTTCGCTCTTACCATCTTGTATAGAGGATCCCAGGTTCCATGAGGATAATACGACAACTCCATGAGGCTACGAGGAGCTCACAATATATCTACCAGAACCATTCTTGCGATGCGTCAACAGCTTTTGCACTGGTTGAAACAAGAGGTACTTTTCCATATAGTGAAATGAAGTCATTTAGGCATTTATTTCTTCTGTCACTATGCCCTTTGAGGCTACTTATGCCTGATGATCCAATCTCATGCATCTTCCCTGAGAATTTCAGAAATGTAATTTCAGTGGGCAAAAGAACAATTGGAGAAGTTTTCACAGTCCAAGACTGAAGACCTAACTATCTCAGCAAAATTCAGCAAAGAGAACAACTACATTCAAATTTCCAGGCGTAAACATCATCACAAGCCAGTTCCAAAGAAAAAAAAAATCAGCACAAACCAGTTCCATAAAAAAAAACATCGTCACAAACACACAGCAGCACACTGACTGAGGAATAAAGTTTAACATTCCTGTGATTTACTCTACTCACAAAAACCTCATATCATCCTTCATTTTCATCCTCTTCACCTTCCTCCTTTACTTAATCAAACCACAAACATCTCGTGCAACAACAACCAAAGCCTGTAAAACATCTTCTAGAATCTTAGATCAAGTGGTCCACTTTCCAACCACCAGTAACCTCTATTTATTGATCAAGGAAAAAAAACATGCAATTGTCAGGAATCAGGATCAGGAGAAACGCATTTGAGAAATAGGGGTCATTTCAAGGGAATTTTTTGCCTTTAGAAACCTACCTACTTTGAAGTTCTATTGTCATAGAGCCTAAAGTCATTTCACCACTTGTGAAACACCAGAAACCGACAGTCCTGGAACTTAGCTCCCATCAACTTAGTTGGAAACACAGACCTTCCATCAAAGCAGAAAAGAAAGGGAGCTCTGTAAACAGGATTTTATGGTCAACACATATCTCATTAGAACATTATTTGTGTCATTGACGACTCTCTACGTGATAGTGCTCCTAAAGATAAATGCAAACGTTACATAGATTCAAGTTGTAAATAGACTTTAAAGCAAAGAAGGGGGCAAACCTAGGTTTAGCTTCAGCAACATAAAGCCCAAATCTTTAACTTAGAACAGAAAAAATCTCAGGTTTTACCCAGTACACGCAAATATGATATCAGAAGCGAATTCTTTGAGAGAACAGAATGAAAGGCCATTACCTTTCACCCAAATTGGAGGAGCGCCAGTAGCATTGGCAATAAGGAAAGACATTGCAATATCTTCACAGTCCCTGTAGAAGAACAGGAAGAAAAGGTTCACCTTATTTTCAAGAAGACAAGAACAATACATAAGGTGAGTAAACTTAAAAAATATATATATATATAGAAAAAATGAGCATGCCTTTCCCTGGCTACATAGTCTTGTATTGATGCAGGCATTGTATGGGTATATAAGTCCAGGTATTTCTTGTGAAAGAATGCAGCTTTTGAGAGAACCATGCTATAGGCGCCCATCCACCAAACTGACCACCAACCTCCATATTTGTAATATGGGATGCCATTCTTCTAAATTAGATAGCGATGAAAAGTCAAGCTCAGTTTTTTTCTGCATGTCTAGACGTACTTGAATAATGCAAAGAAAACAATGATGTGTGCATTCTGTCTGTAACAAGCAATATAGACTAGACAAATTAATAGCTTCTGGAATTACATATCCACTGCACAGACATATAAACCCTGCACAATAAATTTTTAGTGAAGAAAAAAATGATTATTTGAAGGACAAACAATTCAAAAGTCTCCTGGTCGTGTTGCTAATCACTGCCTAATCAACAGTTCAATTGTTAAGTAATTTAATCCTTCGTTACCCCCGTGTTTCATCTGCAGTACTGTAAAATGCAAGAACATCGAGTACTTTTGGGAGAAATTGCCACATTTTAATTGAACTTGAGTCATCGAGAGTCAGCAACCTATGACTGAGTTGATAGGTCACTACAGGACTAAAATCCCAGAAGCATAATGACCAACTCCGAGTGCTACTGAATAAGTGAGTATTGTGCTTGATATCCTAGGAAAAACAGCACATATGATACAAAACTAAGACTGCCATCTTTCTGAAGAATTAGAAAGTGAAGGAAATGAAAGAACCCACCAGGCTATCCAGCCACTGCATCCGAGGTGCAAATCCAACCATAGTAGAAGGAGCAGTCCGCCATACAGAGAAAGCAAACTCGAGAACAGAACATGGAACAATGACATCATCATTAACAGAGAAAATCGCTTCAGTTCTAAGGTTAGCAATAGGCTTAAACCTACCGTTTAAATTATCTACCAAACTAATGTCGAATTTAAAGTTGGGCTTCCGTGCCGCTGGAGATTTGGAAAACACGACCCTTCTCAGATAAGCTTTCAAGCTCTCTGATGGCGGATTTATCTCACTCCAAACTACATGTATTGCATCAGTGCCACCGCAGGAAACATAGTGAGCGACGGATTGCTTGAGAAGCGAATTTCTCTTCCAGGTGTTAATAAGCACAGTATAACCTCCCCTGTGGATTTGAAAAACAAAAACAAAAAAATATCGTGAATATACAATCTTTTTTGAAGAGCTTACCGCTAGTAGTAAGCATTAAATTATACATTGAAGGCTCGCACAAAACAAGACAGAAATTCATAATCTGAGAAATTGGTAATTAAGAGGAGAAGAGAATCAAAACAGGTATGTATACATTGAAGGAGAAGAAGCGGAAGAAGTGTCGTCAGGAACCCAGCCCATGAAAGAGCTAATTCTGGAAGTGACGAAAACGGCGACGCATAGCAGGCAAAGGCCCAGCAGAAGCTTCAATTTAGCTGCGGCGAGAAGATAGCGAAGTCGCCGCAGTAGAGACGCCCAGCGGCTATTATAGGAACTTTTGTTGGCAGCTTTCTCCTTTGCTGGAGAATATAAGTCGTCGACCACGACTACGTCACGAAGTCCGATGACAGTGGACATTGATCAGTGATCACAGTTCAGCGACCATGAAATGGAAATTGCTGATCTGATTATGGTTTTAGAGTCGATTTATGGGGCGTTTTAGCAAATCGGTATCTAATAACGCCCACCTGAAAACCGCAACAAGTAAAACAAATCGTTTGGCGTTTTTTTTAATAATCGAAACAAGATTTTTTTTTTTTTTTTTTCAACAACAATTGACAAAACAAAACAACAGTTCGATTTTCGAACAAGATGTCGCCTGTTGTAAGTATAGGCCCAACTAGACAACAACAATAAAGACCAGTTAAATGCTATTAAAACGCTACCGTTTTACCTGTGAATGAAGAAAGCAATAAAAGGCCGCACAAATTTTTCAGACAAATTGGTCTATTTAATGCTGTTAAGAAAACAAAAAAAAAAAAGCCATTGTTCGGTGCTTCAAGCATGGACCAGTGAACGAAAGCATTTGTAAAAGGAACAGCTAATTTTGCCCGAGCATAGTTAAAGGAAACCAAAGTTTCAATCTATGTAAAAGTTTTTTGCCCCCCCAATTTAGCCTATCTGTGCACGCTGCTTTCCTGAGAGAAACTATACAAAGTTGTATTGACATTAACCCGCTCCATTTCATCCTTCCTCCTCTTTTCTCAGCTCCTCTTAAGATCAACAACAATCACACTGATGTTATCAGTGCTTCTCCTTCCCAACGCGAGGCGAGTGAGAAGTGCAGCTGCCAATACACTTCGAGATGGATATAATGCCCCAGCCTCCTCATCTTCTATTTGAGTTCTAGGATTAGCAACATTAGAAGGGCTCCCCTCTCGAAGGCACTCACGAGCTACCTCACAAGCCAGCTCACTTGACAATACATCCCACAGACCATCACTAGCAATAATTAAGCACTCGTCATCTGCTTCTCTTTTTGTGATGGTAATCTCCGGCTCTGAAATCACAACTGGCTTCAAATATTTGTCACCTGATCAATAAGAAAAGAAAGTTAGTATTCATGCAAACATTATCATACACTTGGAGATTACGTATGACCTTGTAGTTCATAGACTACAGCTACCAAGAGATCAAATGCATCAATACCAATAAAAGGGTTAGTAAGCATGGAAGGCAATAATAGGTATGTAAATATCAAATTGCCAACTGATAGTACGCAGAGCGAAAATGCTTTAGCATTAAGATCATTGTTGAAGTCAGAAATGCAGGTAATTGAGGTATATGCTGTGTGTAAGCATGCCTGCATGCGTTTTGGAGGATGTTGTTCATCTGTAACAGTACATCCCACCCAAAAATTTTTCTGTGCACCACTTGATTGCAACTTTTAGCAAGCTGCATTTTTTATGTCGGAGATGTGCCAAGGAAATATCGCAAAAATTCCCCGCCTTGTATGCAGCCACTCCTTGGGCCAGAGCTTCCACCTCGAAAGGGGTCCCACCCAGCTCGAGCGGGGATTAGTCTGGATGTGGACATGGCTTAAAGGTGCCACCCTCAGTTGGGGGACCCATCCAGGACACCTCATGCCCAGATGCAAAAAAAAAAAAAAAAAAAAATATCGCAAGCATTAGCTCCCCAACTTCATCATAACAGACATCACCTTTCTCAACATATAAATTCTAATATGATAATCCACGACCATTAGTAACCAAGGAAAGATTTCTTACATACAAGAGGAAAATTTTGCAGGACAAACAAAGTCAAACTACCAACATCTTTGCATGTGCAGTTCTCATCAGACTTCAGCACTCAACTAAGCAGCTCCATGTTTGACCAGATTGATACACAAATAGCCAAAATTCCTAATCACAACAAGCACAACTCATTTTCACGTAGAGTATCTAGTGATTGGGAAGTTTTCTGCCCCCAAGATGTACTATAACTTTAATGGAACAATCACAGGAGCATTTGAGTCTAATCTATGAAAATAATATGCATATATGTATTAAAGTTACACAATGCACGCTCATACTCATCAGTTGCGTTCTCAATTTCTAAATTAAACAAGAAAAATTAGAGCATGCAGCTAAAGTATATATTACAGAAATAACTAACCCTGGCCAAATAAAAAAAAAAAGGGAAAATTGGCACAGAAATTTGATAAAGTAAATGGATAAATAACTCCAATAGTATATTCTGTGTATAAACATGTTGATAAGAAAAAACCAGAATAAATTCTACTTTGGTCTTTTGTGATACTTATGGTATGTGCCATATTCAAATTTTCTCTAGAGAGCAGGTAAAACAAAAAGTTGATAAACAGTAAAGTATTTACCATCTTGAGACAATTCAAACAAAGTAACAAACTTCGTATACAAATTCAGTTCTGCAATACCTACGACAAGGAGATGGGAGCTCTAAACTGCAAAGAACAACCAATATATTGTAATAACAACAATATTTCCATAAACATACTTTGCCAGTTAGAATAACTGCTGACAAAGGAAAGAGAAAAGAGAGAAAGAAAGGAGAGACTAATTGCAAAAGGATTTGCAAGTTATAAAAGAAAAAGAAACGTAAAAAAGAGGAGCTAATTTTGGCACAATCTACACCGCATTAACTGCACTTTGTTTCTATTTTCTTTATCTGAGGTCAAACCTTACACGTACAAAACTCCGAGTGCAACACGTGTCTTCTTATGCCTAATGCCCTAAATAAAGCATAAGTTTTCGGCCTAAACTACTAAATGAGGCTTAATTATATTCCTAAATAAATATGGCTTCCGAGCCTATGTACTCCTAGGTGAAGGAATTCCCTTGAGGGTCCTAACACTTGGCGGAAGGCTTCATTCCTCGTACCTAATTAATGTGCATTTTGAGCACTATTTTGAATCTCACAACACACTCCTTCTGATTCTCACCTTCTTAAATAGTTTAATAGCTTGTAAATTTCCACATATTTGCAAAAATTTCCACATAATTCTCACCTCACTTCATGTCTAATGTAGAGATCCAATCACTTTAGTTCACATCTAACGTAGAGTTCCATTACTTTAGTTCATGTCTAAGATAGTGCTCCGTCATCTTAGTTCGTATCTAGCATAGAGTTCTGCCACCTTAGTTCATGTCTTATGTAGATTTCCATCAAGTTAGTTTTTGTTTAACATATAGTTTCAACTCACTACAATAACATTTCTTCATTTAAGCGTTACGTGAATCATTCAACTGAAGATATTCCTCTCAGGCTTACATTTATCCTTCCACCTTCAAACTAAAACTATCATAATTGGTTTCATAAAGCATGAATTTATCCCACAAATGGAAACAACAAAATATTTAATGCTTTTACCAATGCCTCACTTCCATATAGCATGCTTGCTGACGCTTTTCCTTTTTTACTCTAATATTGTTCATACCACCTCACAGATAAATGTAATATTATTACAATACCCTTACTTATCCTTGCACTCTTAAGGCTTAAAAGTCTCCATTAAGTCGGATAATGCCCTACACATCACTCATTCCCAAACCAGCCCTTAGCTTTGAATTTCAGTTCACGAGAATATTAATTTTGTTTAATCGCATGATAATGATTCCACTCTGCTGCAGCACATGAAACTCTTTCCATTTATGTGCAAATCAACCATGCTTTTATTACAACTAGAGATCAACTTCAATAGAAATGCCATTAATGTTTAACCCCCTAACAGATCCATATATTTGTGAAAAGATTTGCCAATCTTTAAATTCATCATCCTTTTGTCATCATTTTAGTTGCAAATCACCTATGCTTTTGTTGCAAGTCATTAAGGACCAGCTTCAGTTAAATATGGTACGTGACCTCAAAATACAATCTTCCAAACAAATCTTTATATTTCTAAAATGTTCACCAAATACTTGATTCACTAGTTGGCATCCCTATAAACAGCTAACCACATCAAGAAAATATGGGGCATAGAGGTATGACCACCAAAGGACAAACCTCAGACATGAAAATTAACACCGCGGATCTATACAAAGATAAAGATAAAAAGTAGAAAAGGATAAATAATTTTGATTATCCTTCAACACCACTATTCAACTAAGTTGAACTCTTAGTCTTAGTGCCTCAAAGCCTCTATTTCTTGTGAAAAATGAAACTAAAATCAAGGAGAGTAACGGCTACATATTCTGACTTATTTAGCATGTGTAGAATATCTTCTTAACCCTCTGACACAGTAGCAAAGCCAATATACTTATTCCAAACATGAGCTGTCGTTGTTAATCCATAGCAACCTTGGGTCCACCCATATACATAAACAAGATATCCTTAAGCTCCACTACTAGATAAGTAAAGATAAGTAAAGGTGAGTAATGAAACCTAAAGATGACAAAACCCAATTTACCCCAAGAGGGAATTTATCTCTGCACTGAAACCCAATGTACCCCGCTTCAAACTTTGCTTCTATGTTATATATGCGTGTGTATATATAGTTTTGAACTTTTGATTCATACACATATGAAAAATGCCATTTTTTCTTTAAAAAACATACCATTGAGCGTTAAATTGTTTTTTTTTCCCTTAATACTAGCTAACAGTATATAAAACTTAATGCAAAATATGTATAGTATTTTGTCATAATATATAAAATCACAAATTTTTAACAAAAAAAAAATTATATTAAAAAAATTGGGAATCCCCACCCTGTCACACTTCCAGCCATAATGATCCTAAAGGGAAGAGATTATAAACCTCTCCTTAATCTACCAATCACACCCCCAACTTTGGTTGACAATCAAGAGTCAATCCAAAAAGTATCCAAAGGACTAGTCAAACAGGATAAACCATACACCATGTTAATAAAAAAAGATGCCACAATAGTTGAAATTTAAAATTTTAACTTGTAAATCTAATGCTTGAATCTTGTTGGGTTAAATTGAAAGGTGTTCATGTTATGGATAAAAAATAAAATCAAACAATCAATCTTTTGTAGCTAGACTTCATTTGTTTCATTCTTATAATATCTTGCGCCCCCATCTCGGATAAGTCTTTATGTTAAATTGCACTTTACTAGTTACAAATACATACAAAAGATGATGGTTGCAGCAGGTTGACAACTAGAGAAGAAACAATGGCATCCATCATGGATCTTGAATTGAGTTGAATGTGCAATCCAAAGCCATTATTGGTAGAGCAACATCTAGGATAAGGCTCACGCCTTTAGTTGGATTGGATTAGGTTGTTTATTCCCATAACAACAGTTCAGAGAGTGCAATTCCCTGGCCTTATGTGCAAAAGTATCTTTGTCCTATAACCCAATGAATAATTTTGAAAAA
Source organism: Mallotus japonicus (assembly GCA_949634005.1). Lineage (NCBI taxonomy): Eukaryota > Viridiplantae > Streptophyta > Magnoliopsida > Malpighiales > Euphorbiaceae > Mallotus > Mallotus japonicus. The sequence goes on from CATIWK010126102.1 coordinate 10,484, forward strand.
AAAAAAAAAATCTGAGAAGAAACTAAAATGATTAATTAATGAAGTAATTTTCTATTTTCAAAACATAGAGAAATAACACCGTAATTTCAGCCTCCAAGCAAATTACAGACTCATGAGCAGGAGAGCCGGACAGAATGCAGTGTCAACAAAGAGACAGATAGCAATCTCTGGATTGCATACAAGGTATAAGCATATTATTACATAGTCTAAATTAGACACTGATAGAAGATTACACTAGGTGAACAACATTGATATTTGAAATAGCAATGAAAACCTCAATTAAGATGAACGACTCCACAAAATAAAAGCAGAATATTGAGGCAATATGCACTCACTCTCAAATAAACCTTAACCAGAAAAAGGTTAATGAGCATCATCAAAAGACATATAAGAGAACAGAAAAGAAAAGAAAAACATTCAACATTCCAACATGGATAAACCTCTCATTTAGAAACTAACCCAGCATGAACAGACAGTATAGCACATGTATGTAATAACATGAGCAAATTATTTCTGACAATTGAGAAATATTTTCTTGTGTGCGTGTTGTCAAATTATAGTAATCAGAATTCTACCCTATAAAGACTTCTTATCTGGGAACATGCAAATGATGTGGGAAAAAATTCGAATTCTTATAGCACAAACATTGTGCTTTGTTCTAGTGTTTACACATCACACGAGAGTTATAATTCTGATTAAAACAGAATGATAATTTGTTCTCAAAAAAAAAAAAAAGAATGATAATTTAATTAAACCTACAACATTTACCTATTGCTCGGGACATAGCAAGAATTCCTTCAACTCGAGCCCCATTTACAAAGATGACACGACCCCCAACAGCTTCAATCCTTGCAAGTTCATCTGATCTATCCGGCTGCAGACAAAATTAGGAAAAACTTTCAATAAACCCATTTATTCAAATCTACAAAAAAAAAAAAAAAAAAAAAAACAACTACTGTGTTATGCTAGTCTGAACGTAAAAAAATAAAACCTCTATTTGAACTATGGACTATGGACAATCAGTTAAATATGCTGGCAAAGCAAGCGACAAAGAGCAACCAATGACATTTGCCTGGCAATTTTGCATGGAAAAGATTTGAGGTAAAATGGGCACTTTTAGTCATGTTTTATTTGTTAACATAAACCAAAATCAATTAGCACCTATTGCAAAAGTAATGAAATTATTCAGAAGCAATAATTTTCATAGCTACTAATAAGAGACAGTACATGCATATTGATTTCTATATAACTAAAAATGCCAACCTCATTTTGAATTCTGGAACTCTTGTACAAAAGAAGGAATAGATACGTTAACTGTTATCCAATTCAACTTAGTTCAAGACTTCAAAATTCTAAACAATTCCCATCCTCCACAACAAGACAGGCAACAAGCCACCTGGTCTACACACTCCAGGTGGCAAACGCAGGCGTTTCATAATCATCAACCATAACCCCGATAGTACTGTCCGTCCTACCATGCGTCCAAATTACAAAACTAACCTTATGATCAACACTGAGCGGAATAGCCCTCCCGCCTCGGCAGAGGACGGCGCGTGAATCACCACAATTTGCAATAATAATGTGCTCCGGCGTTAACACCGCTACAACTGCAGTGGACCCTCCAAGCGCCACCTCCATGGGATGGCACCCACACTCGAACCCAATGCAGCCACACGCGCACGTGGACAATGCCGCCTCATCCATTTTCCTGAAGCTCCGCATCATTACACCCTTCCACTTCTCTTCCCATCCCTCTTTTCCTTCTTGGAGTTCACGCTCCCCTGAGCGGCTGCTTTTGTTGCTACCTTCTCCACTGTCGACAGTCTCAGTGTGGTTCACGCGCATCAATTCTCCCTCTAAGAACACGTGCATCCTTTCCCTGCATAATGCTGCCACCTGCAAGTTAAAATAATAAAACAAAACGAGGTGAGCGCTTTTTAATTTCAATAGATTCTCTAATGACAAAATTGCCCCCAACTTCGACTCAATCAACAAACAAGATAACATAAAAAAAATAAAAATAAAAATAAATCGGTGAATTGACATTACGTGAGCACCGCCATGACCGTCATACACGGCGAAGTAATGCACCGGCCTCCGATTATTAAGCTCCGGCGTACAAAGGCTGGTGCGTACAGCTACAGCGTCCTCCATGTCACGTGATCTCCCAGCCACTGACATAGTTCCAAACGTTGGTTCATTCTTCACTGTCTGTGTCTCCATCTCATCAGCAGTCCTAATCCGCTTCCCGTTAGCAACAGAATTCGAGCTCTCTGCCGGCCCTTCACTCGCTGGAGGAGGCGTACCAGAGCTGGAAATGGAAGCGAGCCTCCTCATCTCAATTCTCCTACGACGTCGCTCCCTGCATTTTGCCGGAGAATCATCATCATCATCATCGCTCAGCATTCTTCGACAAACGTCCGTCATGGACAACAAACCTCTACAGGTGATGAAATCTCAGCCAACGTCACGTCGCCATAAGTAAATCACTTACGAAGATTCTTATGACCGAATAAAAACAGAGACCATAGAGAAATGAATGGAAATGAATAGAAACACAGATCATAGAATGCTTTTTTCTTTTTTCTTTTTTCCTCTTTGTTTCCGTTTCTGAGAGACGTAAGAAAGAAACAGCAACGTGTTGTGTTTTCTCTATTTCTCGTGTAAGCATCCTGGGCAAGCCAGCTTACAAAAGGGCAGCATTCCCCTTGCCCTTCTGCCCTCACCGACCACTACTCCCTCACCTTAAGCCACGTGTTCATATAACCCACCCATTTTCTCAACTCGAATTCACTTATCGTGATATATCGAGGTTTTCGGGATATTGCTAGGGGACACGTGTATACAATCCTGACAAGTATAGCCCAGGCAGTCGTTAGTTAAAAGGAGGCCAATAAGAGGCATCCACGTTTATACTAAAGGTCTCCATGGCCCACAGTTAGTGTGTTTATTTTTCAAAGTTTTTCTCTCTCCTAAAATTGCGATGCCGTACACACGTGGCGGCATGAAGAGAGAACCAGAGCAGCGCCAGTGTCGTGTATGGTCCAGCGTTGACACGTTGGAATTTTTATGGGAAGGATGGCAAAGCTAGCGTCACTTGGCTCTGCCTCTGAGTCTGAGGTGAGGGCAGTCGTCTTGAACTTTTGTCATTGCTATAGTGCACATGCATTTGATCACATGATGGTTCTAAACCTCTAACTGTGAGGTTACCTTTTTTTATTTAACGCTTTCAGTATAATCTATTCACGGACAAGTGGACAACACTTCCGCAAGCTCTTTTAACTTTTAAATTCTTATCTTGTCAATGTATGAATTAATTATTTTATTATATGTTCAAAAAAAATTAATTATTTTTTTTAATTTAATGAACACATAATTTATATAAATATTTTGCACTTAGTATAGAAATTTAAATTTATTTTTTAAATTTTAAAAAGTATTATTTAAACTTTGAAGTGGTGATAAAAAAATGTCAATAGATTTTATTTTTAAGAAATTTAAGTATTTAAATTGTTATTTTGTAAATTAAGGAATAAATTTGTTAGATATATCAAATCTACAAAATTACGAATATATCAAACCATTAATTTACTTACTACTCTCTCGTTCCAAACTAATTGTCTTTTTTTCAAATAAAAAAATTTCAAACTAATTGTCACTTTTATATATTAAATGCAACATTAATTTTTCTTTTCTATTTTATCCTTATGTTACCCTTATCTTATTGGTTTTGCAAAATTCTATAAGTTTTGAATATATCTAGAGAAGGGTAATTTAGTTCCATTTATAATTTTATTAGCTTATTAAATGCTTTCTTAATCCAAGTGAAATATTAAAAAGAGATAATTAGTTTGGACCAGAGGGAGTATATAATAAAGTGAAAAAATAATTTGTTTCCATATTAAATGGTATTGAAATACTTAAAATTAAAAATTAAACGAATTATTTTTCTAAGGACCACATTTAAAAAAATTAATTGTATCATTAATGTTGACCATTTGCATGATCAAACTCTTAATTTTGATATTTGACAATCAATTTAAGTTGCTAATAATTTTATTCAAATGTGTATAAGTTAGGATTCGATTGGAAATCAAAATGGAGCATAAATATCAAAGAAAAACATCTCTGAACATTGATCTCAAGTATGATCACAACCATGATTTTTGAATTGGTTCAACCTTTGAGATTCAAGGAGGCTTTTGACATCCTTAGAGCTTTATAATGAGAAAGTGTTATTCTTGACATTTGAAGTAAACATCTTGATCTTTCTGAATTGGGCTTATTTGTCAAAATCCGAGTTCATTTGGGTATGCAAATCTTGAGTCGAAGTCAACATAAGCAGTCTGCCATTTTAAAATGTACAACTCTTAGTATTTCAGACATATCTTGAGCTATAGAAGTCCAATTGAGGTGATTCAAAATGATATGGAAATCTAAGTCAAATATCTACAACTTTTTATGAAGAAAGTGTAGGCAAATTCGAAAGTTTCCGGTAGACAATCACGGTTTCAACCCATGCATAGCTGTCTGACAGCAGTCTGTCGTTTTAGATTGCACAGCTCTTAGCATTTCAGTAATATCTTGAGCTACAGAAGTCCAATTGAGCTGATAAGAAAGTGCAAATTCGAACGTTTCCAGTAGTCAATCACGGTTTCAATCCGTGAACAGCAGTCTGCCAGCATTACTTTCCATAATTCAAAATTATAAACGTTCGATTCAAAATTAAAACGTTGGAGACATTATTTGCACCTCCAATAGCTATAATTTTGAGTATATAAACACCTCTAGTGCTGAAATGAAGTTAAGATACTTACCTATCTTAACATTCATTCAAGCTCTCAAACTTTCAAATATTCATTTTTGTTTGTATAACTTTTGTGAGAGTTAGTTATGTGTTAGAAATAAAATTTCTCTTCATCTTAAATCTTGGGATAGATTAGAAGGGAAGTGAGATTTATTTCTAAAGAAATTGGTTTAAGTGTTGTCCATTGAAACACTTGGGATTTGGTTTTTTGAGTGAGCCTTGAAAACTCATGTTGTAAGGTCGTAAGAGTGAACTATAAAACTCTTGTGTAATCTCTATCTTGTAAGTAAGATTGGGTGAGATTGAAAATCCTAACTTGGAGATAAGTTAGGTAGAGACGTAGAATTGTTGAGAATCCGAACTCCTTAAAATTTTTTTGTTCATCATTCTTCCTTTTCAATATTCTTTCAATTCTTGCAAAGAATTATTTTTAATTTCGATTTTTATTCAATAGCCCTATTCACCCCTCTAGGCTCTTTTAATTAATAATATTGAAAATGTGTCAACATCTTAAAAGAAAACTCATAGAATATTGAATTTTATAAACTTATATTATAATTGAAAAATAGGAAGATATTTAAAAATTTTCTTCCTAAATTTTAAATTTTTATTCATAGCAATTTATAGATCTTATAGAATTCACAAAACTATTACATTGATTGTCAATCTACCACAATTCTCCTGCTTTTATATAGAGCGTTTATATTGATTTATAACATATTTTATTTTTTTGTTCCATTTTAAAAGTAGGTTCCATTTTAAAATTTTGATTATAAATTAAATTTATAACTTTTTAACAATATATTTTTTTTTGTCTTTTCATTTGCTCAATTCAGTAATTACGTCAATATATATTTGTATAATTTAAATATTAGTGAATTATACAATAAAATTAGTCATTTTTTTAAATTAAATAAAAATTAATTTACAAACTAATACAATTAGGATTTGAATACACATTTTATAATACTTTATTTAACAACTGATTAATTTTCAACGGTAGAAAGGGAAGAGACCAGAGCGAAGCCCTTAAACTCGCATAAATAAAATGGTTTAATCTCTATTTTTTTTTTCTCACTATTAAATTCATTGATCAGAGAAGCCAAAAGGCTAAGAGCATACAAGAAGCATCACCCATAACACCAGATGATTTACACCAAATGATAAAAGAAATAAAAACAAGGTAAATCATCTAAAGGAGCTTTAAATGTAGAGTGCTTGAGAAGATGGTAGAAAAGCACACGAAATCCTTTTAGTGAAATCCTAGCTTGTAGAGATTTGAGGATAACACAAGGTAACATGTGGAGAAGAGACCACCTTCAAGCTTTGATGATGAGCAGCACCAGCAGATCAGCAGCTCCGGCGGAGATTTGATGAAGAGCAGATCAGCAAATGTTAATACCTTTTCATTTAAACTGCTAGTGAAAACATCTCGTTATACTTTTAAAATAAGGTGGACCTCACATAAATTCAACCGATTTCGGTGAGTAAAATGTAAATAAAATGGTTTTAAACTCAGATAATAAATGCGTTAAAAAAAATGAAGTCGACGCGTGGATTTATGGAGCTATGTGAGGGAGAATGAGATATATGTGGATGGTGGTGGTGATGATGTGGATGATGATGCAACTATGAGAGGTGCAGCAGAACAACAGTTGTTTTGTAGTTGGAGGCAGCAAAAGGGGCTAGAATTGATAGCTAGAAAAATTGCTTGGAAACAAAAGCGGATAGCAGCAGCAGCAGCAGCAGCAGCATAAGCATATCTGACTCTAACCAATCAACACTAGCACTTGGATAATAAAACCAGGTGGCCTTCGATGTTTGCCTGTTCAGGCATCTTTTGATAGCAACATATATGTTTGTCACGCACTCACAGTCACATTCACACTCCTCCAAATTCTTTTTCTTCTCCTTTTTCTTAACAAAATGAAATATTTCTTTCGAATTTAAAATAATTAGTAAAAACATCGAGTATGATTAATTTCTTTATACTGTGATGGAGATTAAGATAGATTTTAAATTTGAATCTTTTTCATTTGGGATGTTGAATTTGTGATGTATTAAAAAAGTCATTCTGAATGAGTTGGTTCAGATAATTATTTTTAAGTAGTTACAAACTATTGTTGAAAATTTTTTTCCAACTTTATGATTATATATTTATTTCTTCTATCAAATTTTTCGTCACAATTATCGTTAATTAACACGAAAATTATCAAGTAAAATTTTAATTAAATCTAAATGTTGATAGTTCAAATAAAAAATTGTTTGGCCTCAAACAATTGAATTAAGAATAGCTAGGAAAAAAGATTTTAAAAAATGAAAGAAAAAGAAAAGAGAATATTAGGAATAATTATAATAAAATGAATGTCGTTGGTGAAACCAATTATTTTGACAGCGACAATAACAAAATTCCAACTTCTACTAATGGTGGCATAATTTCATAGCTTGACTTATTTGATGGTATCTTCTAAAAGCAGTCTGACTGTATATCTTATGTATTTTATTTTCTGTTTTAGCACTGTTTCCGAATGCATAGCTTTTCCTAATTATTAAAGCAGCAGTAATGTATTTTATTAAATACAAATCCATATGTACTTCTTTACTGCTGATCCACAAATACATCATCGTGGGTTTGGAAATTTAGTAAACGGGCTTTTCCTAAAAACAAAAGGCCCTGATGAAATCCGTTGCTATGGCTGCTTGGCTTACTTTTGTTATTTTGTTTCTACCGTATATGCTGTTGCAGAGTACATGAAATACCCATACATTGAGCTCGAGAGTTCCAGAAAAAATTACCCTGAAGAAAGACTTTAGTTCAATTTGCATTACAGATAGAATAAGATCACTAATTTTATCTAAAGACTAACTGTAATGGGTGAATGCTTGCACTTGCAAATTGCACAACTACTAGAATTGCTGTGATTGAACTAGGGATATAGTGCTGCAAGAAACAGAGAAAAGAAACTACATGGCCTGTAATGAACGAGATGGAATTGAGCCTCCTTGGCTCTTCAAAAACCATCTTAATTATTGTGGAAAAGTGTTGAATGCAGTGGCGCATTTTATATTGGCGTCAGCCATGTGATAACAATGGGGCTTCTCACTTTGTGAACTCCATCTTTCCATACGAGGCCTCCAAACTCTGGCATTATTTGCCTAGATTTTGAGGTGATGGTAATCTTGTAAGATAGTTTCTGGTTTTTGGCAGTGAACTTCAAGATTCTTGGCTCAACTTTAACAGCTGCACCTTTGAATCTAGAGATTACTGCATGATATTTTGAAGTTGGAAGGCCAACATTCGTAACAGTTCTGCGAAGAGTCAAACTTGACATTGTTACGTTTTCTGTGAACACAGCGGAGATAGCTGGATAGTTCAAGTCTCCTGGACTTGCTAAGGAGTTTTTGCAAGTTCTGTTTGCATACTTGCCAAAAACTCTCAGCTGTATTGATGATAGCCTTTGTGTGCATAGAAAATCAAAGTAATCTTGGGCATTGGTGTCATAAATCAAACCTGGGTCTAGAGCTCTTAATGGATTTATGTGCCCGGCTCCGTGATCATATGGGCTGGAAGGACCACCTGCAGAGGCATCTTGAAATGGATTTTGGTTGTTATCATGAACATAAGCTGTTGTCATCAGAGCAGATTTTATTGCTGCTGGACTCCATTCTGGGTGCCTAGCCTTAAGCAACGCTGCAACTCCGCTGACATGTGGGCATGACATGGAAGTTCCAGACAATATGTTAAACCTCACTCTCCGGCGATCTTTGGGCAAGCTTGATGGACCCATATCACCTGTCCAAGCAGCAATAATGTTCACACCTGGTGCAACAACATCAGGCTTTAGAATCTCAAGACTCAAAAAGTTTGGTCCTCTAGATGAAAATGCCGCAACCACTGGAGATGGTCTGATTCCCAGCTTGGTACCAAGAAAAGCTAGAGTTGCAGTTGCATTCCGTCCAGTTAAAGCATAATGTTTTATTAATTTCCCTTCTCTCTCCCCCACCGCAACGGCTGGAAGCAGGTGACAATCTGCAACCAGCTCTTCTCCATTTGCTGCTGTATTTGTTAAAATCATGCCTACTGCTCCTGCCTCTTTTGCCACCTGTCCCTTCTGGACTCTTGGACTAATACCGCGGTCACATATTACAATCTTTCCAGCAACAATACGTCGACTCAAGGTTCCTTCCAAACACAAAGAACTTGGATCAGGGCTGCTAGAGTTACTACCCGTGTAAACCAACGGATATTGCTTGTCGGTCGAAAGTGTCCTCCGGCCTTTATAGAGTGAAACTCCAGTTATAGTTCTGCCAGTTCCCAGATGAACATTTGCGGGGAAATCTCTGTCCATGGTGCTAGCTCCAACTGTGGTGATCCATGGTGAGACATTTGTGAGGCTGGCAGGGTCAGGTCCTCCATTTCCGGCCGAGCATGAAACAAAAATGCCCATCTCCATCGCACCAAAAGTTGCTATGGACAAACTATCACGATAATAAGATGAAACTCCACCACCCAAAGATATTGAGAGAACATTCACTCCATCAGCCACTGCCCTGTCAACTGCCGACAGAATATCTGAGCTGAAACAGCCACCAGCCCAGCAAACCTTGTAAGCTGCAATTCTTGCTCCAGGCGCCATTCCTCTTGCTGTTCCATAAGCATATCCCAACAAATTGGCACCACGCACTGGAGAACCAGCGACGGTGGCTGCTGTGTGAGTCCCATGACCATCTTGATCTCTTGGTGACTTGTACTCATTTTGCTCATTGATCTTTCCAGTAGCAGCCTCATATCCTTTATAAAATGCTCTTGCACCGATAATTTTTCTATTACAATGGTGTTTTCCAAATGCTCGGCCTGTCTCGCAGTTCCCTTTCCAGTGAGCAGGCACTGGACTCATGCCTGTGTCATTGAAACTTTCACTCTCCGGCCAGATACCTGTGTCTAGTACTCCCACTATAACATCATGATCCGCGATTTTTTCAGACCACACACTTGTGCTGTCTGCAGGTTCTAGCCCAAGGAACACTGGGCTTCTTGTGGTATGTAGCTGATATTTAGCCTCTGGGAATATAGCCACTACGCCATAAGCTTCCTCTAGCCTCTCAGCTTCTTCTTCACTCAACTTGGCAGCAAGCCCGTGAAAAGCCATCTGATAGCTATAAAGTATCCTTTCTTCACTGTTTGCAATATTGGCTTCATTTTCAGGTATTGTCAATATTGATTGTACTATGGAGGAGTACCATTCGAGGTGATTGGAGAAGGAGTCTGGCTTTGCATACTTATCCATCTGGATAATGTAGGTCTTTCTGGTCAATGAATAGGGGAGGACGACATCGAAAGCTAGATAGCTTGTGACAACGAAAAACAGCCATTTTACTGGTCCTCTAGACATTGAAAGAGGAGAGTGTTTGGAAGATGAAGAGGGGTCAAAAAGGATGAAGAGCAAGACAGAAGGTTTTGTGGAGAAGGTGTCTCGAGGCTTGAAATATCAGAGAGGAGGGAGGGACATTTACAATGACCTGTTTTGCAGGTAATTATAGTGGTAGGTTGTTTCATGAATGCTAGTTGGAGCTCGCCAGTGGTAGAAGTAAATATGGTTATGGTCCTTAGGCATGCAGTTCTATATATATGCTTAATATTCTTAGCACATCACTTTCAGTCGACAAATAATGGAGCCTGTGTCATGGTATTATTAACCAAATAAGATTCTGATAGTTGTAGCGAGTGATTAGCAATCAGATTCAGAACTAATAAAATTTTTTGAGCTTGAGAACTAATGAAATTATGAGCATCATTTGGAAAAAGTGTACATGCTCTTATACACAACCCATAAATGCTGTTGGGTTCTTTGTGGGCTAAAAAGCTTATCATGTGGTCCTGCTTTCACAGGAAGCACAACTATGCACCGTTCTTAGTTTTTTTTTTTTTTTCTAAAACGCTATACACATCCTTGATTTATTTATTTTCACAAAATTTTCATTTTTGTCCAAATTTCCATGTGAGTAAATTTTTATCTTGAACTCTGCAATGCTAGAAACATAATTACTCTGTCCATGTATTTTTGTCCCTTTGGCAGGTGTACAAAAGGGTTTATTTTATTAGAGTGAAGCTGCGATTATTGTCAATAAGTTGGGTAAACTACCCTGTTTATGCACTATGTACAAAACTACTGTTGTGGGATTAAAATTAGAGATTGGAAGATTTTGCTTACAGAAAACAGATTGGATGTGGGATTGAAATCAGAGATTGGAAAATTTTCCTTACAGAAAAAAAGATTGGATACTTTAGTCATGTTGGATTAAAAACTTCGATACCACCAAAGCAAACAAACCGTTCAGAAATGCATGTGAGGAAAGTTTAAAGCGAACTCTAGTGCACAATAATGAATTCACATTAAAGTCGCTGATAATTGAGTAAGAAATGTTTTCTTTTAGAAGAACAATGGCTTGGCAAAAACTCAAAGCCGAAAGTACTTTGCAATTTGTTAGATTTTTTTTTTTTTAAAAAAAAATTGAGAATGTTCTCACATATATAATCTGGCCCTGACAGGGTTGTCCTTGGTTTTATTGATGAAAAATTGAACTCCATGGCAAGAAAACAGGCAAGAAATTTCAATAATTATAGCAAACATCAAAACAAAGTCTGAATCCTGATAAAATGTACAATGCTATTTCAGTCAAGCAATGTTTAATTATTGTTGATGGTGGTGGTGGTGTTAGGTGCCATAATCTGAGCGAAGAGGACCATGCCAAGATGTGGCTTTTAAGCTGAAGAAAATATCAATTATTGGTGAGAACGGTGACTACATACATGGAATCTTAACGCTCTACCTCTGTCCTTGAATTTAGAGTGTTAATAAAATGCTCAACTTTAATAAATTAGATTAGAAATATAATCAAATTACAAGTAAAAGTTCAGATTTTTTTTCCAATATAATAAAAAGAAACAGGTCTCCTCCACGGTTCAATCCTCGTAAAAGTTTTGTAATTTTTATGTCATGTGGGTTTGTATATGTGAAATAGTAATAGGAAAAAAATGGTGCAAACTTTATTGGGTGTATCTGTGGTGCGATACTATCACAAAAGAATAGATTTTTCCATATGTTCTGCAAATGGGGACCAAGCTGATTCCAAGTGCAAGTCCCAACGAACTGGCGTCTACTCACTAAGCACATTAAAAGGTGGAGCATGCACCGCTATCACCTATTCACCACCACCGTTTCTGACAGTCACTCATCTGTTACCGCTTCTTTACATGCAGAAAATACAAAAGCAAAAGGGGTCCTACTCCATTTAAACAATGTGAAGAAGCCACAGGTCGTAATATATTGGTCCGGTAATTATTTAGGCCGAACATATATGCAAATTTGCACCTTCATATTTTGCTTTAAGTTCATATTTAACTCTAACAGTTGAATAAATAATTTTATTCATTATTATTATATATATGAAGATTTAAAAATTTAAATCAATAAATAAAATTTAAATTTTTTTATTTAACTATTAAAATTAAATTTTGAATCAATTATCAATTTACTATTTATATTAATGAATAAAATTGGTCATTACTTTGAAATTTGTATCACATGATTGTAAAAATTTTAAAATTTTAAAAAAAATTTAAAACATTATCATGTAAGTCTAAAAACTTTTAAAAATTTTATAATTAAATTATATATATATATATATATAGTTAACCGTTAAAATTAATTTTTTTAAAATTTATAGAGTTTAATTATATAAAAAATTATAAGATTTAACTGTATTGATCAAAGTCTAATTTGATCTAATTTTAAAAAGAAAAAATTTTAATTTGTCTCAAAAATGAAAGAGTCCAATATAAAAGTAGGGAAAATAAATAAGTGCAATTTGTATTTTTGACTTAAATATTTATGTAATGGGTAAGCGACACCAATAGTATATATATGGTGGTCGGTTGAATTTATAAATAGAAGATTCTTGCCTCCACTGTGTCACGACCCAAAACCGGGAGTCATGACCGGCGCTAGGGAACGAGAATTACTGTAATTCAGAACCTGTAGCAAGCCTTAAAATAAAAACTCACATAAATACAATCATAAAAAAAAAAATACCAATAAATTAAATCTTTTACAATATAAATCAAATCTCATATCATAATTAAAATACCAGTATACAATATTCTTGAAAATCAATTCAGTCATAAAATAATAAATAAAATACTACAACACATAAGTAACATTACTACTGCAGCTCTAAACACAAAAGACCTTAAGTCTGGAATTTACAAAATCTAGCCGGGACTGAAGAAGACCGGCGAAGAGGTCTAGTACTGAGGTCTGAGAAAGTAGAATTCCCTGAAACAAAATATTTGAGGGTGGTTCAGACCTCACTGAGTGAATTCATTATTATATGCATACTAGCAACCTAAACATACAAG